>CM029505.1:24347032-24509532 GCA_017140475.1 Eucalyptus fibrosa | reverse complement strand
CAACTCTAATGAGCTCTATTTTCCAAGATTGACCTTCATTCTAAGTATCATTAGTTGAAGATACTCTACTTTTAGAACAAGGTATGATCATAACAAATTGCATGTGGTGCCTCTTTTAGATTGACCTAAGTGCTTGTTGCTTTCATGGATTTTATTAACAGAGTATTCAAAAAGTATCGAGGCATATTCATCCATAATAGGAACGCGAAAACACTTGAGAGTTATCTTGCAGACTTTGTATAAGACAAAGTGGTTTGTCAAATTTAGAACCAATATTTTTTAAAAGAGATAAAAGTTAATTAGATTAATTAGATAATATATATATATGTATATGTATATGTATATGTATTGTGTGTGTACAAACACACGTAAGTATAACAAGCTTATTTGGCACCAAATCGAATCCGATTTGCCTTTCCCAGGCTGCAAAGAGCCCCCCAGCGCGCCGGTCCGTTTCCACCGTAACAGAGCCGGAGGAGAAACCCTAACCCCTCTCTCTCTCTCTCTCTCTGCGCTCCGGTCCTTGTCCACCGCTACGCAAGACCCTCTCTCTCTCTCTCTCTCTCTCTCTAATGGTAAGCATGCACGACCTGTTCTTCAATTTTCGTCCCCTAGATTGAGTTCGCGCATTCGATCCTGTTCAATTGAAATGTTTTCCCTTTTCGCGAGCTGGGTGTTGAATCCCGTTTTCTTTGTTGGTGCTATGTATGTGGAGCTGAATGCTCTTATGGTTGTTGAGAAAACTTGCGGAGAAAGAATGGGTTTTTAGTCGTGGGTACTTTGAGGTCGTCGAAGTGGCGTGAAATTCGCATTAGCTGAATGCCCGTATGGTTGCTGAGAAATTTTGCAGAGAAAGAATGGGTTTTTCTCTTTTATTTGTCTTTTCTCGTTTTGCCATCCATCGACTGTTTTCAAGTGAACATAAAGCTGCAGTGTCTCGATTAAGGGTACTTCATGAATGCTTTCGCAGCCTTATTATCAAGGAACCTGAATGCTTGTGACGGTCGGTATGAATTGTCACTGCGTCCTTTCCATTAAGTGCATCGGTTGATTCCTTGTTTTTGTGTGAATTGGAGGAATTTCTAGTGTTGTAAAAGATCGAGAAGAAATAGTTGAAGAGCTAGAGTCGGGAAGAGGTGAAGAAAGGGGGTTCGATACCTTGATGTTTTGTGTTATGGATGGAGTCAATAGAGCATTCACTTGATAGTGGCGATCGTAAGATATGAAAGTCGCCAGTTCATGCTTTTGATACATGTGAATCTGAATCGCCACCTTGTTTCATCACCTTCTTTTTTCCCTGAACTTCTACATTGTCTCATTCTTACATTCCTTCAATAACACAGAAAATGGAGCTTTTCCTTCAAGAGTAGCTTCAACAACCTATACTTGTTCCTTTGCTAGTTGACTTGTTCTTGACCTGTATAAACTAAGTCTACTCCCGATTGCTCCCCTCTTTGATTTTGCTATCATAGTCCTGTTGTTTTCTGTCTTTTGTTTATTTGTTCATTTGAGATGTGATGTCGATAAGATCTATTTAGCTCTCTCTGGTGTAATTGCTATGTCCCAGTGCTAATCTACATAGTAGTAAGTGAAGTATTGAGAATAAAAACGATGTCAAGCTTTTTTCAGATATTCTGCCTACATTAGTTATATCACTCTTTAGCTCTTGTGTGCACATGCTTTGCATGAGAAAAGCGGCAACTTCTCAATCAATTGAGTTGGTATTTAGCCTGCAGCAATAAACTTTAGTATCTCTGAAGCTCATGATAAAATTTGATTCAGGCAACTACTCCCCTGATCGCGGGGATTGCAATAGCAGCTGCTGCATACGCGGGTAGATATGGCATCCAGGCATGGCAGGCCTTCAAGACAAGACCACCTACGGCGACAATGCGCCGATTTTACGACGGCGGCTTCCAACCCACCATGACAAGAAGGGAAGCAGCTCTGATACTCGGTGTCAGGTTAGCCTCATACAAATTAACAGGCTTGTTATAATATTTTAATTCGTGAAAAGTAGTGTGTAGATTATCATGGAAGACTGCATATTTGCTTGTGTATCATTCATGATCTGAAATTGTAGACTTTGACGGGTGAAATCTTCAGTTTAATGAGCAAGTCCAATCTAATACTCCACATGCCACCGCATCTTCTGTTTATCTGCCTGAACTTTTGTTTTTCCCCAACAGAGAAAGAACTCCGACAGATAAGATCAGGGAAGCGCATAGGAGAGTTATGGTTGCAAATCATCCAGATGCCGGCGGTAGCCATTATTTAGCTTCTAAAATCAATGAAGCTAAAGATATGATGCTTGGAAAAACTAAAAGCGGGTCTGCATTTTGACGACCCTTTTCTGCAAGGCCCCATTCCTGGGTTCTCATTTTCTGCAAGGCCGCATTCTTGGATTCCCGGTGGATCAATACCGGTTTAACTCAATTTGTCGACATTGAGTAAGTGGCGACAGAAATTCTCTTCTTCTTTTTCTCAGTAATCAACCCACAGGAACTGGTCTTTCTTCTGCGGCATGAAGATTATAGATTGGCCTATAATTCGGCCTATAATTCGTTGGAGAGCCATTTGTTTCTCTTCGGATTTTTTGTAGTTTACATTGTTCCGATTATAGTTTACCAGTCGCCAGTGTGCACCACATATAAAAAGGTCTTGTATTTTTGGTTTCTTACTCCCCCTAAGGATAATTACGCATTTTCACATGGTGATGTGAGAAAAATGTGCAATCTCATACATCTAGGGCTCTCTCTCTCTACCTTTGACGGGCTAATTTTGCAATTTCAGAGTCTCCTTTTTTCTCCATCAAGAAGACGTTCCATAAAATTAAACCTCAAAAGCAACATAAGATGAAGTAGGTTAGCATAATCTAAACTTATGCAAGGATGATTGTCGCTCCATGGATATTAAATGGCAATTTTAAAATTTTCTTTTAGCTAAAAGGAGTCACGAAAGTTGCAATAATTGATACTTCCAAGTAAGATTACTATGCAATTTCTATATGCCAAATCATAATGATCAAATTTTCATTACTCAAATCTGGAAAGTGTTCAATCATATTAGAAGATTTTAGAAACTAAATACCAAAAGAACAAAGAGGAGCCCGTGCATTTCTCGAGCCCAGAAACAAGTGAAGTGAAAAAGCATAGTCGTACCTCCGATTGTAAATCGAAATTGCGGGTTCTTACCGATGACGATTCTTGTTCGGCATTATTGGCTCAACTACTCCTCCCCTTTCCTTTTCGCTAGTTTGCCATATCATAATAGCGGTCGTAGGTGAACTAGGATCCCTATGCGACTCCTTTGGAAATATTACCTTTTTTCATTTCCTTTTACGGATTACTCAACCGTTCTAACTAAGTTCAGGACTCATTCAACGCATTCGCACACCGACAATTTCAACTGTTCTGGCATCACCCGTTGACCAGCCACTTCATGGCGGTTAACCACTCATCTTGAGTAGAGATTATTTTCTTGCGACATCTTGGCAAAAGGGGGCAAAATCCACATCGAAGCTCTACATGGTGAATCAGCAAGATGGAGGAAGAAACAAAGATCGATGAGAGAGCTCATTGTATGTCTGGGTCGATCCCACATATGGTCTATCTCTTGGTACAAAGAAGGAACGATACCTCTCTAATGATTTATTTTAGATCTGTTTGATTTGAAATGATGCAGCATTGCGCATCCCAAGTACATTTGAGATTAGCAATTCTGAATACAAAATTCCAGAGGGTATAATAAATGCCCCGCTATATCGATTCCTTGCTATAAAAAGCTATTCCAAAATGCCTGCCTCCCTGAGTAAGAAGCCGAGTTTCATGAAGATCCCGCCTCTGCAGCTCCACAAAGAATGGAGCACTCTGTGGTATTTACAAGAAAACATTTCAGTTTAGAAGCAAGGTTGTCGTCACGAGGTGTGCGTGTCATTCTAGGGCGGGATTCACAATCGACGGCTCCTCGACAATATCCACTTCCACCTTCTTGTCTAGCGGCCCTTGAGGGACTCCAAAAAGAGTCGAAAGTACTTGTCGATGGCACTCATCACAGAAAAAGAAAAAGGAGAAGTGGCCTTCATCTGGAAGCCTGTGGATGGTGGCTTGAGGCAGAAGTCGGGAGATGCAATCAGCCATTGATGGTGGGACCACTTCATCGTCCATTCCCTGCATAGCACCAACATAAATCAAACGTTTCATGCATAAAACATCAGTAGTGGTCCGTCTGCAAGATCACCCACCAACGGAACCAGAATTCCAAGCTCCAAATCTAAGTTTCATTTTCATATGCTCCTCACTTCTTGTGAAGCGTAGTTGGAACAGCACAAGTGATACACAACGACAAATATGACAAAGGTTAAAAAGAAAAGCTAAATCGACGTTTTCCTGCAACCTACAAGACAGACCTAAAACTTTCTCAAGTATTTATGTATATCACGATATGCACACCACAAATGTAAGAAAGAATCTTAAGATACTCTAAACTTCACAATGTAGCTCAATATCTGACTAACCCAGGCATTCTAGTGATTAATTCAACTCCCAGCTCCCCAGGACTCCATGCAAATATTGCAACCAAATACAGCTGAGAATTTCTCAGACCTGCCACCCGAAACTCATTTGCAGTAGGGACAAACCACAAGAAGCTACTGAAGAGTGAATAGCAGAGGCCCTCTGTGTGTGTGAGTGCATGTGTCCTTTTTGCATTCATTCGTATTGGATTCTCCCACAAAGGGATCAATTTTGAAAACATAAAACCCACTGATATTACAATGAGGTGGTTATATTTGCACCAGTGCTTCAAAACATCACAAAGTGGTATAAAAGAGAAAAATGGTCCCAACCTGCCACAAGTGTATGGGACTAAGAAATCCAGCCAATTCACAGTCTGCCTGGCTGTACATAGATTTTAGCCATGGAAGAATGCCTTTATGTTGGCATTTTCTCTGAACCTGAAGATCTGTCAAGCTGAAACCCCACTTTGACACCTGCAGCACAAATTCCTCAGTGAATGGTGATATATCACCTTGACGGATTGATTCTTCCACGTTCCTATGCCAAAATTCTTCAAATTGTGGTTGTTGGATCAAAGCTTCATCCTGAATAAACCAGTGACAAGAATTACATAGCAGTCGAGTGCTTTTACATTATCTGCTCCATCCAAGGAAATAAACGTAACTTTATGCTATTACAATATATCAGCTGGAGAAGGCCCATTGGAGACACTGTCAGCCTTCTGCCTAATGATGACGTTTTCAGTGCATATAAATAGATATTATTTGCATCATACTAATAAGGACTCTGAAATTTATCAAGCGGGATCCAAAAGAACACCTTAACCCATTTGGGTAATACCCATTTTTTTCCCAGAGACACCTCCACTTTCTTAAATACGTTAATGCAAGGTTCTCAACAAATGCCGTAAATTTTCAGCTATGAGAAATCCCATTTTCAATAAACAAAACACTTGAATTTCAAGAATGATATGGCACAGCAAAAGAAATATAAATATGGAAATTACTTATTCTAGCTAAGCAAACAGTTTTGGAGCAGCTCTTACCAAAAAAAAAAAAAAAAAAAAGAACAGTTTTGGAGCAGCATATTTTGTACTTCCTATTCCTATGTATAATCTCAGTCAACAAAGCATGTAAACCTTGGTCCTTCACATCTCATTAACTAGCAACAACTGCAAGCATTGCAGTACAAACCATCGGTGGAGTTTCAATAATGGTTCCACAATAATATCTTGAGCTTCTATCTCACCTTCTTTGCCATGGATAAGGACAGCCAATCACTAATTGAACCATGAACTCCAGAGAAAAACTTCCGCCGGAACAGAATCGAAAGAAGCTTAGGAAACCTCCGAGCAAGACCATAAGTTAGTTTTCTCCTCCGAACCCACTTTGCCCATGTCCGAGAGCTTTCATCCTTTGTCATACGAGGCTCGTATGGATTGATCATTGGTGCGACCATAGCTGCGCCTGTGGAGTCATCAAAGAAACACAAAAAAATAATGTTATACCTTTTCAGTTCTTTGATAAACAATGATTTACATGCATACATGTAAATGACCATAGGCTGTCCAGTCACTTATCATCTTTTATACTATGCGTCCACCTCTCTTCATTGGGAATACTTAGCTTTCTGTACTCATCTGATTCTAAGATCCCTTTTCCTTATCTTCTGCCTTCATATGGGGGATGGCTGCGTGTTCAACCTCAAAAGTTACTCATGAAGTGGTTGAGTTGGTCGTTATGACCCATGCTGTTTCGCCAAGCATTTTTAACTATGAAAACTGACAGTGATATTCCTGCCCAGCTATTACAGACTATCTAGACAGCATAGTATTGTGAACATTGTCCACCCATGGAGTCCCCCAAAAGACAATCCCTCATGTTCCCCTGTCAAACTTCGATGCATTGATTCTAGACTGTCATTTTCATGCCTTGACGTAATCTTTTGCATACTTCAGTCACAGAGAATGTATCTTGGTTCATGTTGTTAATTACATGAATGACCATGTAAGCTTCACCCAGGAGCTGTCAGGTAATTTACCAGCTCACTCAAAGCAAATATGTGAGATACTAAAAAAATTTGACAAGGGGATGGTTGGGAAACAAAATTATAGGGATTACTTCTCTTTTTCTTTTTATAAGGAAGACACAAATAAAATTATTACATCAGCTTGGAGAATCTAATTCTTTTACCGAAGCAATCAACCAAGACTCCAAAGGTGTAATTCATATCATAGAAAAAGGGATTCTGAGATAATCCTGATGTGAAAACAAGAATGACCATTTTCACAACTTCATGAAGGATAGATGAATTCTGGTCTTGCCATTGTTCAACTAAAGCCAATCATTACATAGAAAGTCGACAAGCAAAATAACATTCAACATTAAAAGCAGTGGACATACCTGCAACCCTGTCAGGGATATACCTGAGTGCTGCCCAAGCATGCATGCATGCGCTAGAGAAGCAAAGCACCCAGAACTTGTCCGTAGCATCAACAGCATTGGCTAGATATGACATGTCCAAGGCTGAGGAGTTCAGGTTTCTCCCTGGATGAGGATCGCTCTCTCCAAAACCAGGAAGATCATAGGTGACCAAACGGACACCAAACTCTTCCAACAAAGATGCCTTTATTCCAGGAATACCTTTCACAAATAAGTTTAAAAAAGTACATGAAAATTAGTCATTGTGTAAGGATGTAGAGGAAAGCACAAACCAGCAAAAGAGATATGATGACAAACAAGCCTGGTTATGTCTACCTGCCAGTCTGGAGAAAAGAAAAGGATGTGGAGTGACGATGGTGAATCTAGCCCTATCAGCAGGGACACCTTGCTCACCATATGCAATATGTCTGCCATCTGGGAGTTGCACACGGATAGCACTAGAAGGATGTTTTTGCACTTTCTTTACATCCGGGGTGAAACTATCATTAGTTGTATTGACACTCAGTGCTGCAGAAAGCCCACAGAAACTGTTATCCAGGAGACTGCGGGTAATGGAAAATAACAAAGAAGCAATGCCTCAAAAATCATGAAGTCCCTTTACCAAGAGTATCATTTTACCAGAAGTATATCATTGATATCCAGAAAACTTGCTGAGCCTAGAAAATTACAACAGCAGAAACAGGAGGAGAAGGTGGAGGAGGAAGGAGGAGATTAGTGCTTCATCAAATCTTAATTCAAATCTTTATCCCTAACAGGGTACTCGATATGACCATTAAAGTACCTGCCAAGAGGGTTATTAACTGCCAAGATTAGTACTTAATGTTCCCTCAATCTCAGAAAGTTGTGACCCACAAAAAGTGTGATGATCCAAAATTATGCTCAGATGATGGCATATGTCACTCCTAGAAAGAAAGCTCTCAAGAAATGTGCAGAATATTGCATGTTCAAGCTCTCCACAGACCAAAGGAGCTTGAGCTCATTACTGCATGCGTGATAATAAATCAGAACCAATTGATAGCAGCAAGTAATTGCCCACTCAGTCACTCTTCGGGTGGTCTGTCACTCACAATGCCTCTTTAACCACTGTAAATCTTATTGAAACATATTGTCGTCTCAGAAATGGATGCTATAACGAGTAATGACTACTCAGAAAGGTAGTCATTTAACATTCAGGTCTCGCAGACTCTGTATTATCAATCAAAACATGACGGTCGATTTTTGAATGGTTTTGAATTTGTCCCAGTTGTGCTCTTGGACAAAAAAAGAAAATTAAAAAAAAAAAAAAAAAAAAAAAAAAAAGAGTCCCAAAGAAGATTCCTGGCGTATATTGGCAAAATTACCCTGCCTTTGGAAACAAGTTACTTTTGGACATTTCCTTAATGGAGTCACACTGATGACCAATGCCCACCCTTATGCTGTACATGACTGCAATGCAAACTTGAATCATGCAATCGACAAGTCCAGAGAGTTGTTAGTAAGGTATCAAGGGGGTTAGATGATGTTACTGCGACTAGAAGAAGATCTCCACCTCCAGCCAACCCAAATTGAAGGACCAAAACTCTATTTGACGGGTCAAAAGCTTCCTTTAGCCAAAAAGGAAAAAACTAAATTTTGATGCTTCGTACGCAAATCCCATTATATTCATTATTCAGTAGGACAGAATCGAGCAACAATTTTCACATTACCAACTAAGAGCAAAGCCAACACCAAACATTGTTACAGTAATTGCCACGTGATCTTGCCCGAACGATTGCAATCATGATGCAATTCCCGAAGGGAAAAACAACCAGCACTATCGTACTCAAAGTTCCTACTGAACAGCAAGAAGGACGACAACTTTTTCAATCGATCCACGAAATGCCTCACAAGAAAGTGATCCAACTCGAAGAACAAACATGCAGTACCTGCTAGAGCGAGCATAAAGACGAACAGTATCACCGGCCACGCCAGCGCCGGATCTCTATCCTCCGGCAGGTACTCGTTCAAAAACTTCAATCTGCCGGTGACCTTCGCGCACGGCTTCCCGAGCTTCTGAACCACGAAGGAGTCCTCCGTGATCAAGCTCTGCTGCACGATGTCCCTGAACCCTTTCCCCAGCTCCCACAGCATCTCGCCCCACGCCCCCAGGAACTCCTTCGCCTGGTCCGCGAAGCTCTCCGGCCGAGCCGGCTCGTCGTCGACCGCCGCCGGGGATGCGAATCCCGCGGCGGCCTTCCTCCGGCCGAACGACCCGGCGGAGACCTCGAACGGATCGTTAGCGTATCGAGCCGCCTCGCCGTCGTCCGGGAAGCTCACCAGGTCCTCCGGCCAGGAGTGAGCCGCAGACGACCTCGCGCCGGTCGCCATCAGAAGCTACGCCAACGCCCAAAAATCCAACAAAAAAAAAATACACTCAGCGTCGCAGCGACGGAGAGATGGAATCAATCCGAGCGTCGCTTTCGGTCGGTGACCTGTGCATCACGCAAAGTATATGTGACAGAGAGAGACGGAGACGGAGAGAAGCTTGTTATTATAATGGTTTCAGTGACGAGGCAGGGGGAGACTTTACAGGCGTGCCAGTGAAGCGAAGCTCCATTACTTTAAACAGGTCAAAAAGGCGAAACCCTAACCGACCACCATTGACGACGAATCGAAAGGAACAAAAAACAAAAAAGGGAAAAAAAAAAACGGAAGGATCAAGGAGAATCCATGAGCGGCCATTGGCCCGAGCTCTGCTCATCCTTTCCTCTTTCCTACACGTACCGCCGCCACTGATGCTGACGCTGCAACCGCCGGCTCGCCATTTTTTTTTCTCTCTCTCTCTCTCTCTGTGGTTTGATGCTCGGTCAGTGTCGCTGGAGCTTCCTTTCCTCCATTGGCGTTTACCTCCGCCAGCTCTGTTTTTGTTTTTCTCAACTTTCACTTCGTGGGGAGGAGAGAGAGAGAGGGAGGCGGGGGCGAATGCCAACCGTGCGATCTTTCCGCCCCTAAATGGACGGTGCTGTGTCCTCCACGTCATCGGCTCCTGCACCGTGCGCTCGACGGCGGGGAACCGGCTCGGATGGCTCGTGTCGGGTGGTCCAGAGAGAAACGCGGCGATGACGAAACTGACGCTTTTTTGTCTTTTTCTTTTTTCTAGGTAAATTGGTGTTTTTTTTTTCAATTAAATGGACAATGAGCTCAAATTTAGCTTAATTACAATTAAGCGCTTGGTTTGATTCAGCGTGCGTCCAATTCAAAACGTATTCCACTCAAGATAATATTGGATAAGACACCTCTATTAGTAATGGAGCCAAGAATTTATTGAAGATAATATATTTAATCAAAATAAAATAAAATTCCACCCCTCCATAATCAAGTTCCACACGTCCCTTATAATCTGACCCTTTTGAGGAAACTCTAGTCAAACAAATGGATCGGGTTAGGTTTGAGTCAAATCATATAGATCCATAAAATCCATTTTAACTCATTTCTACAATGTAAATTTAGGGCCTGCATACAATCATTCGATTTCTATTATAAAATTATTTTTCTATTTCAGACTTATTTTTAGAATATAAATCCATTTGTTAATATAATTTTATTTTTCTATTTTTGAAATAAATTTTTAATTTAATAATAGGTTTGGAATAAAAATGAAATTTAAAATTTTTTTATTTCTCTATTTTTTTGAATAGAAATGAAAAATAAAAACTCTTCTTATCGATTGTCATCACTACTATCCAACCACCCACTCACTGTTGCCACTCGCCATCCGCCACTACTGGTCCTCGCTGTTGTCGTCGTCTACCGCCACTCGCCTACCCACTCCCCCTATCACCCCTAGCCAATCGTTGTCACCGTCACTCGCCACCTGCCACCATCACCCCCACACCCCCGATCAATTGCCGGTGTCTGCCACTACTAGTCATCACCGCCCACTTCCATGAAGACGAGAGAGATTGAAGAAAGAGTCATATAAATGGGTTAGATCAAAGTAAGTCATAAACTCATTTATAGCATATTTAACACTCATATTGTATTTAAACTTATTTATAACCCATTTACTTAATATACTTAACCAATTTATGACCCATTTTAACACCTAGTTAAGAAATGAGTTCATGACCATTTTGATGGATCAACTTTTGGATTGGACTTCCTAATGTTCTATTTTCTTATACTTGTTTTGTTGGGTTATTTGTGATTTAGGCACATGTGATTTTAAATTGTACAAATGATTCTGTGGTTGTGCTGGAGGTACTGCGGCCAAAGCAACCGAGATCTGCCCATTAGAAAGAGTGCCGGAATTCAGCTGATTAAGGAATGGGAAGGAGATTTCGCGTTTGTTCCTAATGATGGCCGGCTGAACTTCATGGAAGAAATGTAAGCTCTTTTCTTCCATGCTTGGTACTTGAATTTCCTTCCATTGTTATTATGCCTGATCATTCACTTCGAATTGCCCTATCCCATTATAGGTCCAAGTGCTTACTGCAGGATTTGGTCGTGAGGTCGGAGATGCTCCTGGGGCCTTAAGCTTGCGACGAGATCGTCAGCTAATGTCAACTCAATAGGTCTAGGATGCTGTTTCCGGTCGATGTCGGTATCTTCCTCTCTTTCCTTTTCTCTGTAGTCCGGTTCTTTATGGAGACTAGCTTATGTGAATTAGCATTGATTCATCATCCAAGCTTGTGGAATCGACTTTCATCAACTATTACTTCGATAGTATATGATACTTAATGCCAGATTCATGGTAGATGAATTTCCATGTGGAATCGTGAATCTATCCATTGGTGATGCATTCCACTATTCCATTTTAGGCCGAACCCTCCAGAGGGTGCTTCTTTCTTTGCTCAAAGATTAGTAGCAGAAATTCTCTATAGCATTTTGAGTTGCCTGTTTATATCAAGATGTGGTATTGTTGAAAGGGGACTGACTGAAGGGATATAACCACTTACTTGGGTGCCATTTTCTGGATGCTAAAGCTTGGTCAAGTTCTATTCTAACAATCGTGTTGTGTCGCGTCTTTGTTAGATTAGGAATGGTCCAATAATTGTGCCTATAGCACAAGTTGTTGGTAATACGGTAGACTGTCTGTGGAGACAACCTCGATCGTTGGACCTCAATTACATAAGATACATCCTTGTATGAATTTAGGACCATATGAGGTTCATTATCGCCATTGATCAACGGATATGATTTTTCTTCTTTAAGTCTATGGACCCGAGTTCAAACGAGAGTTTCTCCAAACGGAAATGCTCCTAACAAGAGAACTATGAAAGCAATTAGGAAGTCTAGGACTTCTTGTCACTGCAAGGAGGATGACATAATATGGTCGGTCCACCATTCATTCACTCTCTGTGATCCAAGGGAGGTGGTCACAAGATGGGCCTTATGCATTTGTCATGAGTCAACAATTCCTTGGTTGCCGAACAACTTGTGCAGTGCCTAGCAAGCAAAACCTTTAATCAATAATTATTCCAGAGAATAATACAACAAATAACATAAGGTCATACCATGTTGGACTTGGCTTGAGCATCTAATTTATCGAACGAGGTAGTAGATGACTTTAGACTCGATAACTAGATTCAACTCATCATAGCCTAATCAAGAGAGCAGCATCAACTTCCAACTAGTCTATACACGAGAAACCAAATTCATCTTCAGAACTCTTAAGAGATCTATTCATTCCATCCTAGAACACTTAGCACCAATCCCATCCCATTTGCATCACTCACTCTTTACTCGATAATCCTAAGCTCTCCTTACAAGGATCACGAGTACAGGATAATCACTCACTGTGACACATCCCTGTCATCTATGTCAGCCATTCTCGTAGCAGTTTGAAACTCAACGACTCACATGACTTCTGTTATCCGACAACTCTTGTAGAAGTAAGATCTGCCCTAGAGAGAGAGAGAGAGAGAGAGAGAGTGAGTGAGAAAAGACGACTTATTATAATGGTTTCAGTGACGAGGCAGGGGAGACTTTACAGGCGTGACATTGAAGCTAAGCTCAATTACTTTAATAGGTCAAAAAGGCGAAATCCTAACCGACCACCATCGACAACGAATCGAGACCATCCAGAAAAAAGGAAAGAAAGGTGAAACAGAAGTATCAAGAAGAATCCATGAGCGGCCATAGCTCGAGCTCTGCTCATCGTTCCCGCTTGCTTTCCTACACTTACCGCCGCCGTTGATGCTGACGCTGAAACCGTTGGTCCACCATTCTTCTGGTTCGACGTTCGGTCAGCGTCGCTGAAGCTCCATTTCCTCCATTGGCGTTTACCTCAGCGAGCTCTTTTTTTTTTTTTTTTTTTCTCGACTTTCACTTCGTGGAGAGAGGAGAGAGGAGGTGGGGAGGCGAGGGCGAATGCCAACCGTGCGATCGCTTTGCCCATAAATGGACGGTCCACTGCCTTCCACGTCATCGGCTCCCGCGCCGTGCTCTCGACGGCGGGGAACCGGCTCGGACGGCTCGTGTCGGGTGGTCCAGAGAGAAGTGTGATGATGACGATGAGAGTGGCTTTCTTTTTCTTCTCTTTTTTTTTTTGGGGTAAATTGGCATTTTTTCAAATTTTTTTTTTCAATTGTATAGATAATAAGCTCAAATTTATCTCAATTATAATTAAACGCTTGGTTTGATTCATCGTGCGTCCAATTCAAAACGTATTCCACTCAAAATAATATTGAAGAAGACATCTCTATTAGTAATGGAGCCGAGAATTTACTGAAGATAATATCATTAATCAAAATAAAATGAAATTCCACCAGTTACTATTCAAGTTCTACACACCGCTCATAATTTATCTTTTGGATAGATCCTGTCAAACAAGTGAATTAGATCGGGTTTAGATCGAGTCACAAATAATTCAACCTAAATAGACCCATTTATTCATTTTAACTCATTTTTCACATAATGCAAATCTAGGTAAGAATTTTTTGTTTTTGTGTTCCCGGAAAAAAAAAAAAAAAAGAATCGTAAACTTGATAAAAATTTTGTTCCCGAACAATTTCTCTATTTTTTTTTCGAAACAATTTTAGAATAAAACGAAAACAAAAAAAAAAAAAAATTAATTCTTATTCTTAAAAAAAAAAAAAGTAGCTTCTTATTCTTAGGAACAATTTCTAAAAATAAACCAATTTTCTTTTTTATTTTTCTTTTGTTTCTCTCTCTTGCAGCGGCCTCCAACCACTGAATAATTGGCCACCATGCATGGCGATGGCAACCCATGATCGGCAATCGGAAATCGGTGAACAAGAATAAAAAACGAATAAATACAAAAAAGAAATTGTTTTGTACCAAACGCATTTCTATTCTTTTTATATTTCTGAAGTATAAATTTTGTGTAGTACCAAACACATTACTTTACTCAGAAATTGTTTCCCGAATAGAAATAGAAAAGAACTATTTCTAAAAAAAAAAACAACTCTTTCTCAACCAAGAAACGTTGTCATACACTACCCTAGGGACCCATATTATGACCCGACTCATACTGCCAAAATACTTCCATATGAAAACTTAAAACCAAATTGAGGTAAGAATATAAAATGAGTGAGCACCAGATGGAGTGAAGAAAATTGATTAAAATAAGTTGTAAATCTATTAATGACTCATTTATAACTCACTTAATATTCACATTGTGTTTAAACTTATTTATGACCTATTTACTCAATATAACTAACTCATTAATAACTCATTTAACACAATTAACAAAATGGGTTTATGGTCGGTTTACAATTATATTTGGGTTGGACTTTCTAATGTTCTATTTTCTCATACCTTTTTTGGTTGGGTTATCTGTGATTTAGGCGCCTGGGATTTTAAACTGTACAAATGATTCTGTGATTGTGTGGAGGTATTGAGGCCAAGGCAACCGCAATCTGCCCATTAAAAAGAGTGCCGGAGTTCAGTTGATTAAGGAATGGGAAGGAGATTGCTGTGTTTGGAGACTACCTTTTGTAAATTAGCATCGATTCATCATCCAAGATTGTGGAATTGACTTTCGTCATCTGTTACTTGATAGTTGATAGTATGTGATACTTAATTTCAGATTGATGGCAGATGAATTTCCATATGGAATCGACTTTCGTCAGGCTGAACACTTTTGCTATGATGTAATGCGGAAATGCTAATGGATCTTGTAATTAAATCAAATGTAAAATCTCCGGAGATAATCTCTGAAGAAAAAAACAAAAAACAACAAAGACACTAGATATTTATGTATTTGGTTTGAGTATTGACACTTCCATCACAAAAAAAAAAAAATCAGTAACAAATAATTCACTATCAAATCGGAGAATTGCATAATCACAACCACTCACATAGTCAAACATTTTCCATACATAAATTACATCTAAATTCACAGTGTTTAATCTTATAGAGACCTACCTCATGTCTTGAAACACTAACGTCTCCATGAAGAAAATGCCTCAATTGGATGTAAACTTCATCAACACAAATGACTGCGTGTTCAAGCCCAAAGCAAAAGCTTTTCCAAAGGGTTGAACCGAGAAGCATCTCGTACGCTACTTTTTTTCTTTTCTTTTCTTGTGCGGATTAAAGGATTCGAAAGGAGTTTTATCCTTTGTTGATGGATCAAATCGAAAAGTTAAAGCAGAGACTTCCAGTGTCAACTTCACAAAGAAGTCCAATGCTCGGTCAACATGTCAAACTTGGATGATATCCTCCTCCACAAACCAGTCTCGCGATTTAATTTTAAGAAAAACAATTAGATAAAGCAAGATATAATCTAATTGTATGCTCTGTTCATTTAAAAAAAATATAATATTTCTAAAAATTATTTTTTAAGAAGTCATTTTTAACAAAATGATAATATTTTTTAGTATTCGACTGAAATCTAAAAATGAATGAGAAAATATTTTTGACCATTTAATAAGAAAATCTTTTTTTTTTCTATGCATTCCTTTCAATAATTTTTTATTAATTATTATTTTAGTTTTTAAAATTGATTCTTTTATTATTTTTCATTTTTAATATTTTATTTATAAAGTCATTTTTTATTTTTAATTTTAATTTTAAAATTGATTTTTTAATAATTTTTCTTTTTTTGTTTTTTATTTTATTTTATTTTTTTTTCTTCTTCCCAGCTAGTAGCTAGCCATGACAATTGACCACAAGCTAGCTCGAGGCTCAAGCTTGCCAAATCCCGATGAGGCCCAAGCTCACCTGACCAACCTTGAGCGAGCTTAGGCCTTGCTAGATCAGTGAGAAGGCAAGGCTTGAGCCTCCCCTATTGCGAGTCACAAGAGGTCGCAAGGCTCGAGCTCACGTGTAGCCAATCGCCAGCTAACAACCAACCAAGGAAAAAGGAAAAAAGAAAGAAAAGAAAATGAATAAAAAATAATTAAAACTCAATGTTGTAATAAAAAATAAAAAAAAGAAAATAAAAAATAAAAGGTGTTTAGTGAAAGATATATGGAAAATGTTTTCTCCAACTTGAAAAGCCAAAAAACATTTTCTCTTATTATAAAAGACTTTTTTCATTGATGAAAATTACTTTTCGTGATCAGTTTATTTTTTGTAAACTGAATATCGAAAATTCGAAAAATATTTTTTTCGAAATTAATATACAATTAAGATCCCTTGTGCACATCCATCAAGACTTTCATTAGACATCTCATCAGTCTATCCTCTGATTAAGTAAGGCTAAAACTCAAGACATAATCTAACGACTTTAAAGGGTGTCACTCTGCTTGCTCGAAGATAAGTATCATCAGTTCTCTATAACATTTTGAGTCGCCTGTTTACATCGAAATGTGGTATTGTTGAAAGGGGGCTGACCGAATGGATATGACCACCTGTTGGGCCGCCATTTTCTGGATGCTAAATCTTGGCCAGATTCTAGGTTCTAGTCTGACGATTGGTGTTGTGTCGCGTTTGTGTCAGATTAGTGCTGGTGTTCGAACACTAGTTGATCGAACTTAGTTTGTCGAGTAGTACGTCTACTTTGTCAGAGTAGTACGTCTACTTCTACTATATTATGACGACCACCTTTTGCGCGAATTTGGCTTGTGTCTAAGGAAGATGTATTTCTGGCGGAAAATCTCGTCACATCACTCACTTGCCTAAGGCAAATCAAAGGCCAGCTTGATTGAACCACAATCATTGCACTTAGAACATGTTAACTTACAGTTCAGGGATGGTTCAGTGGTTGCGCCAGTGGCACAAGTTGTTAATATAGTAGACCATGTATGGGTATAACCATCATTAGACCCCAATCACGTAGGGTACATCTTTGTCTGGACTTGAGGTCACATGAGGTTCATCATCGCCATCCATCAAGAATTATGATTTTTTCTTTTTTTGTCTACAGACCCAAGTCCAAATGGAATGCTCCCAACAAAAGAACTATGAGAGCAATTAGATAGTTTAGGACTTCTTGTCATCGCAAGGAGGATGACTTAAAATGGTCAGTCCACCATTCATTCACTCTTTGTGACCTGAGGGAGGTGGTCGCAAGAGGGGTCTTATGCATTCCTGTCATCAAATGTCAACCATTCTCGTCAATTTGAAATATATAAACTCACATCGATCAATACATGTGAGTTAATCTTAGCATCCCATTCCAAGAATAGCAAATTTGATTATCATTGCACCTACTTGCCTAGCCATTCTCATTAGAAATTCAAAAAGATGATGTTACTCACATTGGAATCATTTTGTTAGTCGGTCACACAACTTACCAATGATACAACTAACCAATCACTTTTATTTGTGTGATATGCTTTTCATTATATACGGCACCTAAAATTTTTAATTATCTATCTTTTTATGGCTTGTTACACCACATGTTACTATCACATTATGTGATCAACAAAATATAACCATAGATGAAATACATCTTTACTCCATATTCATATCCAACTTGATTGACTTTCACTTTTTCTAAGGAATTTTTGGTAATTAAAAATGAAGTTTCTCACTACATTCAATGTAAAAAATATGAACACAACAAAAATTATAAAATAATTTCCTTTTCTTTTAAGATCTCATCGTTTTCATTTGGAATTGAAATAATGAAAGCAAAGAATTTGGGTTATAGCATGTATTTCGGAAATAGTTCCCTTGTTTCCATTTGAAAACTGCTTTTACTGTGGCAACCGGTTATATTTGGACTGTAATCATTCTCAGACGAAAATGAGTAGGGGGGAAAAAGATCCAGAAAATTTAAGCTGTTCTTAAAAACCAAACAGATCATAGCTATTTCTACTAAGTCCTCATCATTTGTATGCAGAATACCCATAGCTACTAGCATACTACATCCATGCGGTACCAAGAAGCCCGAAAGAAACCACAGGAAAGAGCCCTTGATCCCATGTCAAGAAGCCCCAGGACAATCGATGCCACACAATCAAATTCAAATTTAAAGATTCTCCAATCACTGTAGTTACACTCTCCAAGCTTCCAGAGTATGGAAGAACTCATCAGCATCAGGGAAAAAAAATTTAAATCTTTGCATTCGCCAATTGAAGAATACCATCGGCAGGTATAAAGAAAGAATCAGATATCAGTGCCGCCAGAAAACCTTCAGATCTGTTTGACAACTTAACTGTTCTCTTTCGTAATATCACCAGGCAAAGGCAGGGTCACCCTCTTTTCGACCTCCGCAATTTGCAGTCCAGCCAAGACATCATTGCAACCGTCCCTGTTATATAAAGAATCTACCACAGAGAACGGTGTCCTTGTACTGGCCAAGATGTCAGTTGTGCTTGAGTTACACGGGAAAAGGTTTGAATTGAGAACCTCAACCTGGCCGCTGACAGAACACGGGTTCTCAGAAACATGGTCAGAAAGCGAGGGAGAAAAATCACAAGTTTCTCCATTTCCAACTCCTTCACCTGTCCAAACAAATCAACTTGATCTTCAGGATGTGCTTTACTTGCTATGTTGGTCAAGACTTCATCAGAAAAAAATTCCGGTCCTCCACCTGTAAAGGAAATATTCAAAGTCTCCCCATTGGCAACAGACTTGATGTCTCTACTTCCATTGGTATTTTCCTCCATTAAACTGGAATCTGTATGCTGCACAGATACATCACATTCTTTAGCTCTGTCCTCTGCCTTCACTGGACTTTTCTCCCCACATTTAGGAGATATCTTGCTGTGAACTTTTGGAGATGGACCGGGAGTATGTTTGAGGTTCCTGGAAACCCTACGTACCCCCATTGCAGAAATTGGAGGTTCTTTAAGTGATCCAGGTGTCACATCAGGGGCAAATTCCTTACCATGATCTTTTGTCCTACTGACTGGCATTGTAGTTGTTTCAGCTTGGACCTTTACAAGCATTCCCCTCTTCAAAGCCCCACTCATGTTAGCACTATCCACTGTAGGTTTTTTTGGAACACCAGAGCCAACTGGTTGAGACTGCTTATTTCCATTAGGGGTACGACCTGATTTCATCTGCAAACAAAGAAATTGCAGAACAATCAGACTCAGCACTGATTCAACTTACTTTAAAGACATACAATTTACGAAGGGAAAGGCTACACATACCCCATCAAAGAAGCCAATTTTGGGGGATGGCATTCGGAGGCCAGAGGGTTTCATTGAGCTTGGTAAGAGGGCTCCACCTGCTGAAGCATTCTTTCGAGCAGGGACCATAGAACCTTGAATTTCATGTCTACGAAAGTTCTTGTCATGTGAACTTTTCTGAAGATGAGAAACTTCAGGTGCATCTCCATCTGCAGTGCCCAGTCTTCGTGAGCTGGGGTCAAAGCTAGTACTAGAGCTGTTTGACCTTTGATTGACTGTTGAACTGGAAGAAGAGGATTCCACTGACCATTCACTGATGGAACTGGCAGGTGATACGCTAGAGGACAGCTTCGATGCAGACATCACATAAGCTGAGAGATGAGATACTCCAGAATTGGGGCCTTTTGATGGTGTTTTCTTCTTTGAACCAGTAGAAGGTAAATTACTTGTTCGAGCCTCAATACTTTTCTTATTAGACTTTGCTGCTGATTTTTCTATCTTGTTGGATGAGAAACTGCCTGAACTATCCATTGATGAACAAGAAGACTCTGGCTCAGTCTTAGTGGTCGTTGAGCCTAAAGAAGATCTAGAAGAGGATGAAAGCCTAGGAATAATATGCCGAGGACCGCTCGCTGCACGTAATCTAGATGCCAATGGCCCTCTACCTGGAAAAGAATAAAATGAACTCAAATATACAGAAAAGGATTGAAAGCAACATTCTGTAAAACTCGTATTAAACGAACAGAAGTCAATCCACTTACCAGTATGTTCTGCCATACTCTTTTCCGCTCTCACAGATTTAGCACCCACTGACTCCCTCTTTGTGGATGTTGACATCAAATTAACAGTACTCAGTCTAAGTGGCTTGGAAGGAAATGAAGCTGAACCTCCAATTGCAGCAGAATGTTTCCCCTAGAAAAGATCAGTCATATAACTACCGAGACAAATTTGAGAGCTTTCACTAGTATGTTAACTACGTGCACATTTATTGTGCCCTGTGCATATGATAAGATGAAAAGTTAAAATAAGAATGGCTCAACTGATAAACATATATTCCTGGATTAAACAAGACAATACTTGTAATGACTTTAATTCACATTACAAAATAAGTGGAGCTGAAATTTTCCAATCAGCATATTTAGATGTTAAATTGCAGA
Organism: Eucalyptus fibrosa; assembly: GCA_017140475.1. NCBI lineage: Eukaryota > Viridiplantae > Streptophyta > Magnoliopsida > Myrtales > Myrtaceae > Eucalyptus > Eucalyptus fibrosa. The sequence goes on along the minus strand of CM029505.1, from coordinate 24,488,965 downwards.
CAGAACATGATTTCTAATTTCTAGGAACAAACCTGTAAGACCTGTGGACGAACGGGAAGCTGCTTTGCTGTTTTCCCCAAGGCTAAGCTTGGTCTCTTAGGAGCAGGCTTGGGTCTCGACTGCAACGCAACAGAGACAAATGAGAATTAATAAAATAGAAGTCCATAATTTGATACAAGAAGCATTCTCCCCACAGTACCTTACTGTTAGAACCAACATCTGCCTTCGTTGAAGCTGGAACCACAAAAAAAATCAAGGTAATGTGAGGAACTACATCAACAAGAGTTTGTTCACCTTCCAACAAAATAGCTCCTTCAGCTAACTAAAACTGATTCACGAGCATGGGCTTGGTATGAGAATATTCTAGAGAAGAAAGATTTTACCTCTAAATAGAGAAATAAATTTGGAAATGCATTAATGCATGAAAGACCAACATACCAGTCCTCTTCCTGACACACCATGTAATTCTAGAAATGATTCCGACAGTCATCCATGAACAAAAGTCAAAAAGCAATCCATCATTTTTAAAACTAGACTTTGATCACCAAATGATTCATTTTACAGGGCAAATTGATACCAAAAAACTTAATTTCCATATAATCCATCTATAAACTCCAATACCTCTTTAGTATTAGATATATAGATGATGCAGATTTGATTGTTCAAAGTTGATTGGACAAAAAGCACATAAGGGGCATATTTTAGCAAATTAGGTATTAGAGAACACAATGCAGAAGAATTGCAATGTTCTATGATTTAGCATGTGGAGATCTTGTCCAGTGATGCCAAATGTGATGCAAACAATGTGCCTTGGAAATAAGAGAGACCGACATCCAAGTGCCATGTCGCAGTGCCTTTTTTGAAGACCTTCTGTTGAGGAAGCAACAGACTGAGTGCAGAAGCGACAGGATTGAGCACTTCTCCTAGTGGAGAATTTTCATCACCAATTGAATCATTTCCCACTTAGACAGTTAGTGGAAGTAAATATATTCTATTTCTTTTATGGGAGTCAAGGAAGGCAGCTGCTCCAGCAGTTATAGAATCCATCAAATCAACCATGCAGATAGCTATAAAGTTTTATTTCTTCAGTGGCCCAACTTACGCTAGGTTGGTCAAGCCTCTGAAAGCAGTTCTTATAGAATAACATCATATCCTCTTCCACCTGATGTGGGACTTAAGGTATTACACTCAAATTCTGTAAAATGTAATCGTAAAGAGTCAAGGAGGTGTCAGTACTAACTAATTAGGACACTCCAGCTGGTGAGCCAAAATGTACAGATAATACAGCTCCAAGCACGAAAATACAACCAATTACTTTAAACATGAATAGACTTTACTTTTGGTAGATGAGATGGAGACAAGAAAGGATGATAAAATGTGAACTAAGGTCAAATCTTAAGGAGAGACTAGAGCGCTGCTCCTTCAATTGCATTTAGCCCTTGGTCTCTAAAGCATAAACATTTGCCTTTTTCAAAGGATAACCATCAACAACCCTAATAAAAGAGCATCAAAAGACTTACACTGAAGAGTCGTTTTATTGGACAGCAGTGCTCCTGCTTTGCTAACTGAACTTTCCTTATTGGATGCTTTGCTTGATTTCTGAATTGAAGCTCTTATGTCTTCAAATAAATCGGCCTCGAGACTTGCTAATGACAAACTATCACCTTCCAAGGTGGACATTGAATCTGATGATCTGTGTATCTCCTCTTCAATACAGGGTAGCACATGCTTTCCTTTCTTCTCCACTCCTTCCATCAGGCTAGTTAACTCTTCAGGTTCTAAAACTCCTAATATTTGCGGAAATGAAGAACATTATACTTGAGATTCAAAAGGTACGTGATGAAGTTATGTCCTTATTTTGGAAGGGAAACAGTTCCAGAAAGTTACCTGCACTGGTGAAAAAAGCACTATCCCAGGCCAAACTTTTGCGCAGGTTATACTTGCCATTTTTCCCAGTCCCTTCCGGTTCACATGATTCAACCAGTTGAGGGACTGCTGGTTGGTCCACAGCTGCGAAGGACTCTAGAATGTTATCGACTCCCTTGAAAGTCGCAGCCTCCTCAAGCTCAAAGCTTTGATAAACCCCCAGATCTCCTGAGCTCACATGCACCAAATTCAGCTAAGTTTGTACAAAAGATACCAGCATTTTGCAATGCTAAACATAAAGAGCAATCAAGTTCAATGCAATCGAAGTACAACAAGGGAATAAACATTTGCATCGCTGCATCTTTGCCCAATGATGCATCTAACGGGCAGTATTGAAGCTCGGAACTTTTGCTAGATGATCCTGGCAAGGGCAGTCGTAAACCTCAGTCAAAGGAGCATTACTTATGGCTGGTTATCTATCCACCTACATTGTGATTGCCCGAAACAATAGACGAACTATTAACTGGCTCAATTCACTTAAGAAATCAGAATGGCGAGAACCCCAGATACCCTTTGTCTAATTTTCTTAGATGGGAACAAAGGCAGCTTCTTTTAAGCGTTCCTGCAAACGGATAAGTAGTTACCCAAGCAAAACCATACGTTTTCTTCTGTACCATTAGACAGAAAATGATAAAAATCTCTCTTTTTTTTTTCTTTTTCAGCGAGAAGCCAATGTTTCTAAGTTCCTCAGGTCAAGACCTGCAACTAATTCAAAAGACGAGAAAGAAAGAAGGAAACAGTGAAAGCAACTCGAATTCTTGGAAGACACAACACGATGCACGATCCTCGTAACCCCCCAACCCCGAGCAACCTAAAGTGGCCAAATCCTTGGAGTAAAAAAAGGCGCAATTCCAATGCCAGAACGAGTCGAGAGAGAGCGGGGGGGCAGACCTGAAGGTTGGGGGTCGCGAGAGGAATCGAGGAGGCAGTCGTCCTCGAACGAGACGTCGATGAGGCTGAGCCGCTTGTCCGCCACTTCGGAATCGGCCATCGCCCCACCGGCAGAGCGGATCCGAGGGGATCGAGAGGCGATCGAGGCGCGTGCTTGGATCGATCGTAGGAGGTGGGAACGGATCGGAATCGGAGGCGATTCGAGGGGGAGAGGGAGGAACGGCCGCCGCTCGCGAGTTGAGTCGCTCGGCGTTGGGTTCTCTGGTTTGCTTTTTCGGCTTCGAGAGGGAGTTTTTTGAACTTTGGAGAAGCGGCGGTTTTCTTCAAAATTTAATATACAAAAAGAAAAAGCGGAAATTTAATTCGCGGAGCGCTTTTCGCTTTTTCGTCAGTTCGCTCGCTCGCCCGGTCGTGCGTATTGACTATGCAGCAATGAAGAAGAGCCAACGCATACCGCGCGATGGAAAAAACGAATAAGATGAAAATGGAAAATAATTAGGGAAAATGATAAAAATATTGCTTGAAATTTGGCCGAATAGGTAATGCGAGTCCTGAATTTTTAATTTGTTTGATATGGTTCCTCAATTTTAAACCAATATAAAAAGTGGTCCGTAGACTTTTAGTTTATTTCATACAATCCTTAGATTTTAGTACATATTCGATTTAGTGCATAGATAATATGAAAATATTTAATCTTGTCATTGATTTTGAATTAATAAAATGGCGACATTAAATAAATTAAAATTTTAAACTAAAATTAAAAAAAATTAAATAAATTAAAAATCAAAAAAGAACATTTGTATATTGAGTTAAAATTCATAAATATAATTTCATTTATTTTGTAAAAAATGAATGATTTAAAAAATATTGTTTTAAAATTGTCTCTTGTATCAAACGTTTTAATTATTGATAATAATTTATGTTTAAACATTTTTATAAATGCATGCAAATATTTTTTATACATCCATTTTTGTAAGCGATATAAGTGATCACTTTTAAAATGATTTTTTTAATGGGAAAATTACACAAATGGTTAATAAACTTTGATCAAATGTGTAACTTAGTCATTGAACTTTTAATTTATTTAATGTGATCCCTATGCTTTATAGCAATGTACAATATAGTTTCTAAACTTTTAAATTGACGAAACGATTCTTGAACTTTTGATAAATATTTAATTCAGTTCCCAAACTATATAAAAAATTTAATGTTGTACTTGAACTTGAATCAATAGATGGACATAGTTTATAGACTAAATTGAACATGTATTAATAGCTCATAAACCACATTATATATTGGGGAAAATCAAAATCTTTCTAGATCCCCCTCTTCCTATCTTTTAATCTTAGGTCGAAATCTAGCTTACGCGTGAAGGGATCTTACACTATTTCCTTTATCTAACATTTTGGACCTTTAAAGCTCCTTGGATGAAGGGGGAATTAGAATATTTCCTTTATCTAACACCTCAGGACCTCTAAAGTTCATTGGGAAAAAATTGGGGTGTTTGACAAAACATTTTGGGAATTACTTTGGAAAAATGCTAGTCTTCGGTTCTTGAAGGCAACTCTGAGTCATAACACATATAAACTTAAAAGTAAATGAGATTTACGTTCCTTTAGATCTAATGGTCACTAGAGATCAATTTAGGGTCTATTTGACAACTCGTCAATTAGTACTTGATTCTATTTTTTTGGTTTCCGAGAACAAAAAAAAAATCCGTTTAATAAATTTTTTTATTTTTAGGAACAAATTTGTTTCCAAGAATAGATTTGGAATAAAAAGTAAAAAAAAAAAAAAACTGTTTTTTTTTCCAAGAATAATTCCAAAATCAATCCAACCCAAATTTCTTTTTTCTTTTCTCTTCTTCTTTTTCTTCTTCGTTCCCTTTTCTTCTTCCACTACCGCCGCCGTTGACCACTACCATCCACTACCACCAATCGCCGACAACCGGTTGGGCAAGGTCCGAAGGCTCACTAGGTCAAGTGAGCCTCACCTGACCTCACGTAGATCTGGCAAGGCTAAGCTCACCTAGCCACTAGCGAGGCTCGACCTATTGCATTGTCTAGCCAAGGCGATGCCGACCTCACAGTGGCCTAGCAACATTAGATAAGATGTGACCTCGCCAACGATGGTTCGGCAAGGTTGCCGACCCTCATGTAGTTGATCACCAATCATCCCAAGACTGGCGACTAGCCAAAGCTTGAAGAAGAAAAGAAAGAAAAGAAAAAAAGTAATAAAATTATTAAAATTTTTAAAGAAAATGGTTTAGATTATAAATTTTAAGAATTGTGCAAACCCAATTCTATTTCAAAAATACAAATTTTGAACAGATTCCAAACGTCTCAAAATGTTTAGAAATTTGTTTGGAGAATATAGTATAAAAAAAATCATTTCTAATAAAAAAATATTCTCGAGGATAGAATAAACATCAAATAGGCCCTTAATTTCCTACTTCAAAGAGTGACTTTCACTTTCTCCCTCTTCTTCCCTCTTGCCCTAATTTAACGACCCCTTTACCACCCATCTCGTCGTTGCCATCGGTGCCATACGCTATTTCTCTCAAGCCCTCTCTCTACTTCATTCCATTCATCGATATTGCCTGCTCGTGACGCTGACTCTCCCTTGCAAAAAAGGAATGATGTGCAAACCTCGCAATAAGGTCTTCCATCGTGAATTATCAATATTGGAAATGGTAATGAATTTGCCAACTTCCCTACAATTAGTAAGACTAACTTCTTTGAAATTTTACGACTATTGTAGTAAATTATTTATATTGTAAGAAATTCACCAATGCATGAATAATTAGTAAGCTGTTGATCTCTTAATTTTGAGGAGTATAGATGAAAATCAATAAGTTACCGCTTATTTTAGATCTTTCAAGTATGACTAATGAATTATTAATATTTTAGTGGGTAGTAAGTTAGAGTGCGTTTAATAACCATTTTGTTTCCGAAAATAGTTTTTGCTCGGAAATGAATTTCTTTTATTCTATTTTCGAAAACAATTATCATATATATATTCTTTTTCTTTTTCTTTTCTCTTCTTCTTCCTCCTCATATGTGGCTAGCCACCAGCCACTGCTGTGGCCGACAATTGACCGCGTGAGGTTTAGCGAGCTCGCTGGAGGCTCGCTTGACCATCACAAGGCTCGGCATCGCCAAATTTAGGCTAGGCCGAGGGTTGTTGGCCTTGCCAGGCCCTTTCTAGGCAGCGAGGCTTGGGTTGACAAGCCTCGCCATGGTTCGACATGGCTAGGGGCCAACGATGCTTCGGCAAGATTGTTGGCACTCATCTGGCTAGTCGTTGGCCATGACCGAGGTCGGCGATTGGCCCAAAGGAAGAAGAAGAAAATGAAAGAAAAAAAAAATTAGACTTGATTTGAAGAATTATTCTCAAGAACGAGAAGGAACTTTTTTTTTTGCTTATTGATTTCGTTCTAAATCTATTCTCAAGAATAAAATGGATTTTTGTTTTTGTGAACAAAAATTTTACCAAACGAATTTTTGTTTTTTTTTGTCCTCGAGAAAAAAAAATAGAATCAATTGTGTCCCAGAAGTGTTATCAAACAAGCCCTCATGGACTTTTTCATAAATTTACCAACATTTTATTGAGGTAAAATCCATACTTTTCGACGATACTAATTTTATGTATCCGCTTATCTTGTTGTTGAATAGTCACATTTTATGTATCCTCCCCCCCCCCAAATAAAAAAAGCATGATCGATGATGCCAATAAAATATTTGTAAATATATGTATTAATATAAAACGTGAACCCTCTATGGAGACACTTGAATTCATTTTTGGATAATGACAAAAGTAGTTCATTAATTTTGGCCTAATATGCAATGCAGTCCATGAATTTTAAATTTGTTCAAAGTAATCTTTGAAAGTCCAATGTTTAAAGTCATCCCTAAACCTTAAATTTGTTCAATGTGGTCCACCTTTCAGTATATGTTTAATTTAGTTCATAAATTTTCATAATGTAGTCTTTTCATTAATTCAAATTTAATGATAATATTGAATATTTTTATACAGTCTAGTGATTAATCTAGACATGTACTAAAAGTTCATGAGTTACATCAAACAAATTAAAAGTCAATGAATGAAGTTTTATATTGGACTAAAGTTTAACAACCCCATTAAACTTTGGATTAAAGGTCGGACATCATTTGAGTTATTTATCCTTCCTTTTTAAATGTGTTTACTCGATAATAAAATCGTGATGTTAAATATCCCTATCTTTTTATCAAAATTAATTCATATAAGATTATCCAGCGTCAAGCCGGCTTGTTAGAGCACTGGCCTGCCAATGGGCCGGCGAGGGCCTATGCGTCAACCCAGTCTTGTACTGGCCCGAATGTGCCGAGCGCGGCCCAGGAGGAGACACACCGGGCCTAGAAAAGTGCAGAAACAAGACTCTTCCGGCCCGCGACAGCATTTCCCACCCTTCAGGTCATCATTTTGGGCCCATTTCACGTCATTTCCCTCGTGTGATGCATCACTCCCCTAGTGATGTGCATTATTTCCCTTTTAAGGCAAGCTTTGCCTATAAATAAGCTTCAAATTTCTCCTTTCAAGCATGATAAGTTCGACCGAAACTGTCTCTCTGGCGACTTATCTCTCCTGAATAGAAAACCTCCCTCACTTGAATTTCTTTTTCAGTTTGTGGTGTTTGTTATACAGGTGTGAAGCTACTCTTCCGATCTACGTATGCCCCTAATTTTTATCCAAAATGAAAAAAATTGCATGTGTAGGTTATGTGTATATATATGCTGCTATAATTTTAAAATAGGGTCATTATGTTGCAAGATGAATTTAAATGTTATAAGAAAATAGATGGTCATCATGCTTGAATTTATGTTTATTTATAATAAAAAAAATCCTGTTAAAAGAATCGAGCTGTGTTCGTATGCCAAAGGGATTTGGCCGAAGGGATCTGGAGGACTCCCCCAGGGGTTGTCGGTTTGAAGTTTGAACTGAGGTCTCCACGCATGGGACTATTTTATTGTGTATTTTCCAAAATAAGAATACAAATTCAATTCGATCAATCAGCTCCTTATTTCAAAAGCGCATTTGTATATTCAAATCGTCTCATGAACTGAAAATCATAAATTTGCATGCCTCGCACGTCAAATGCTTTCCACGTTGATTGAATATGATTAGAGTTTGAATTCAATGGTCCATTTATTTGAAGGAAAACTATTTGCAAAAATTTACTTTTTGATTTTTTCCGTATTTGGAATGTTTTTCATGAGCAAAAAAGAAAACAATTTTCTTAAATCACCAAATGGTGAAATTAACCGTTTTCCTTGAATATGATTTTCATGGAAAGTATCTTCTTTTTTCGTGAAATTTTCACTGAAGCAAACGTCCCCTAAATTCAACCTGCAATAGGATGAAGACTAACATGTTGAGTAATTTTGCACATCATGGTGAAAGCGTACGATACACATGAATAGAATATTTAAAATTGCACACTCTTATGAAAGCATAAACTACTTTCAAATAGCTTGTTGACTTTGGTTTATTCCGGTAGACATAGAATCGCATGAAATCAAATGCGGGCTAAAATTACACATGTTATGACTTTCAAGTCAATAGTAGGATGCACGTTGATGTGACAATATCCAACGTTGTTATTGATTACATGTCGATGTGAAATATACACTGATTTTGAAATCAAATGTTGTTTTGATGGGATTAGATTTGTCCCAATTAGTTATTAGTGCTCGTGGTTTATAGATTTGACATTGGATCCATCCGTTGGACTATATGCTTCTTTGATGGGATCGACTTCGTCCCCATTGTTCTGATTTCGAATTTAATTTATTTCAAAGGAGATGAATTGTCCATTTAAGGTGCACTTATTTCTTCAAAAAAAAAAATTGGAAGATATTTTCCTAAAAATAATTTTTATATTGCTTACAAAATGAACGAAAGAAAAATATTTTCACCATTCACTTAAAAGTCTAGATATATATTGTTGTCAACAATGAAAAAAATTCATTGACTAATTATTTCAAATAATACAAGTAATTATTTTTAGGAAAGCATTTTTTTTTATTATTCATTTTTCACGAAATAAAAGAAGCCTTAAATTTGGAGTCAAGGACTCAATTAATCCCAGCGGTGTTGACTTAGAATTTAGAATATATAAGAGATGTATTGGTTGTGGATATTGTTTAGACTGGATTGATCCTACTTTGTTTAAATGTCATTGAATGTCTTTACTAATATAGACTGAATTTGCTCGTTGTTTGTTGAATTTGACTGCATGCATGTATCGGGTACTTCTGTAACGACACCAATTACACACGGCCAGACACAATCAAGTCTTCGCTCGCCTCATGATGTGGCAATTTCACATGAGGATAGGCAGTAAAGTTTTTAGTTTTCCAAAATCCAAGGGAAATCTAAATGTAAAGGTAAATATGGGACAATCCTATCATGTCGGATGATAAAGATAAACTTAACTTGGAATCTAGTACAAAAGGGCGACGTGGGCCTGCTAATCCTCCCTCATACATAATTGAATCTCGGATATAAAATTTATTTGTGTCGTGAAAAATATTTTCCTTACTTTTCAGTGTTTGGTTTACTTAGAAAAATGAGTCAACGGAAATTTAGAAAAATATTTTTCTCTTTGAAAGATTTGGAAAAAGTACCGGCATTTGGACTCAAAACTTTATGTTTAGGCATGGAAACCCTAACACCAATTCGAAAGACAAGAAGGAAAGTAGTAGAAGCAACTTAGGGCCTGCATGTTTTTATTCCTAAAAAAGTGTTCTAGGAACACTTTTTTGTTTTTTTGTTCTTTTGTTCCCGGAACACAAAAAGAACAAAAAAAAGAAACAAAAAAAACTTACTTCTTGTTCCAGAAACAATTTTGAAGAAACGTTTCTTCTTCTCTTCTTCTTTTTTTCTTCTTTTTTCTTTCGCCGGTCACCGGCCTCGGCCATGGCCAGCGACCGGCCGTCGAGGGCCGGCGACGCTGTCGAGGGTCGGCGACCTCGTCGGATCTGGGCGAGCCCGAGCTCGCCTAGCCAAGGCGAGGCTCGGCCTCGCCGTGCCTCGCCGGGGGCCGGCGACGCTTGGCCTCGCCGGATCTGGGCGAGGCTAAGCTCACCTAGCCAAGGTGAGGCCGAGCCTCGCCCAGCCATGGAGAGGCCTGCCGGCCCCGTCGGCCGGCCGATTGCCGGGAGGCGGGGACCGGCTGCAAAAAGAAAAAATAAAAAATAAAAGAAAAAATGAAAAATAAAATAAAAATATTTAAAAAAATTAAAAGAAACAAAAAAAGAATAAAATTTACTAAACGTGTTTTAAATTCATTTTTTTATTTATTTCCGAAAAACAAGTTCTACCAAACACGTTTTTTTATTCAAAAATTGTTTCCTAATAAACACTTTTTTTTTATTTATTTTTCCGGGAACAGAAAAAGAACAGAAATAAAAACATACGTGCCCTTAAATGCTTCCGAAGCACAACATGATTCACGATCCCTGTAATCCCCCAACATCGCACAACCTAAAGTGGCCAAATCCTGGAAAAAAAAAGCGCAATTTTGAAGCAAGAACGAATCGCAAGCAACTCAAATACTTCCAAAGCACAACACGATGCACGATCAAGACAAAGAAGGGAAAGAAGGAAAGACAAGCCACCAATTTTTTTCACCAATTTTTGATTTAGCAAAAATTATTCGAATTTCCTTCTTTCCTTCTTGTCAAATGCCTCTATTCTTCATGTTCCGTTCCCGTGCATTTGTGTTGTGCATCGTGCTCGGGTCAAGACCAGCCACCAATTCGAAAGACAAGAAGGAAAGTAGTAGAAGCAACTCAAATACTTCCAAAGCACAACACGACGCACGATCCTTGTAATCCCCCAACATCGCACAACCTAAAGTGGCCAAATCCTGGAAAAAAGGCGCAATTCCAAAGCGAGAACGGATCGAGAGGGGAAACCTGAAGGTCGGGGGTCGCCAGAGGAATCGATGAGGCTAAGCCGCTTATCCGGGACTTCGGAATCGGCCATCACTCGACAAATTCAGAGAGCGGATATGACTGAATCGAAAAGCAATCGAGGTTGGGGGTGTTACAATATCTTAGAAATTCTGTATATATTCTAGGATATTATAAATTATTTTTTTGTGTATTCTCTAGGATTGTTTTCCTAAAATATCTTATAGATTAGGCTTCATTGTACCTATTTATTCTGGGCTTGTGCCTTATGCTATTCACTGCTTTTTTCTAAATCTTTTCTCTCTATCAAGGGGGGGATCAAGACGGGTGCCTGGCGAAGGCGTAGGTGAACACGGAATCAAAGGCGATTTGAGGAAGAGAGAATGGGCCACTGGCGAGTGGCGGGTGAGTCACTTGGCGTTGAATTCTTTGGTTGCTGTTTGGCTTTGACAGGAAGTTTCTTGAACTTTGGAGAAGCGGCGGTTTTCTTCAAAATTTAATATGCACAAGAACAGCGGAAATTTAATTCGCGGAGCGCCTTTGGCCTTTTCATTAGTTCGCTCGCTCGTATGCATCGACTGTATAGCAATGAAAAGCCAGCCAAGCCAGCCAACACATGCTGCACGATGGGAAAAACGAACTAAGACGGAAATTGAAAAGCCAGCCGGGCTCCATCTGTTTTGTAAAAGTGCTATATTACGATGATTCGCACTTGATGTCCTGATGTGACGTAATGTCAGGATTATCACCCGCAGCTCGCAGCTGGGTGTTGAAGCACCGACGACTGCAACAGCTCCTTTTAAACTAAAGGTACTGGGCCTACCAACAGTGACTAAGTCTTAAATTTACTGAAAAAAGAAAGGTACGTGGGAAAGTCTAAATGCAATTCGACGCGGAAATTTCGGCCGCCATTCCAAAGAAAGATTTCCGGCATTCAACAGTGGTCGTGTCATATTTTCAGGATAAATATCGCCCCTCCTCGCGCCGTGCTCTCCTCACTAACAACGAAAGAAGGCTTGAGAGATAGGGACTGGTTTCCGATGTTGGACTCCCTTGTGTCTTTCGGCTAAGCCCTCTTCTCTCCTGACCAACAGCGAAAGAAAGCTTGAGAGATAGAGACTGGGTCTGGAAATTGGACTGTCTTAATCTCTCTTTCGGCTGGCCCTCTGCTCTCCTCACCAACAGCGAAAGAAAGCTTGAGAGATAGAGACTGGGTCTGGATATTGGATCCGGACTCCCTTATCTCTTTCTGCTAAGAGCCTTTACCAAAAGCCGCACCGAACGCAGCCAGAGGCTCACTCCCTCAGCCCATCGATACCCAATTAACTGGCTTCGACACCATCCCTCGCCTTCCCCATCAGGTCCCCCCCCCCCCTTCCTAGCCCAAGTTTCTGCTGGATCGGTTGTTGCTTGTTCATGTCCTCGACTTTGTGCTTTGATGCGAGTTGTTCTTTGATTCATATTTCGGATCGGCGAAACACCTTTGCGAGTTTTTTTTTATTCTGATCTGGAACACATTCACTTCAAAGAGAAAGAGAGAGAGAGAGAGAATCGAGTTCTTTGGTTCAGATCTGAGATCGGTGAAACGCTCCCACTTTCTGAACAAAAGAGAAGAAAAGAAAGAAAAACAAATTTCTGTTTGAAAGAGAGAGAGAAGCGAGTTCTTTGCTTCAGATCCTTCAGATCTCGGAATGGTGGAGCACGCTTCCACTTTTCGAAAATATCCCATTTGAGAGAAAGAGAGAGAGGGGCGAGTTCTTTGATTCAGATCTGAAGAACGCTTCTACTTTTCGAAAAATCCCATTTGAGCCACAGAGAGGGGGGGAGGGGGGGTTCGAGTTCTTTGATTCGAATCTCAGATCGGGTCCACTTTTCGAAAGAAAAAAAAAACTATTTTTCACACTCATAGAGTTCATCTATGTTTCTACTTTACGAATATGATATTTTCTGGACATTTCTAATAATATCAAGTGTTATTCCTATTTTGGTATATCTAATTTCTGGAATTTTAGTCCCAATTAGCAGAGGGCCAAGAAACTTTTGAGTTATGAATTGGGTATAGAACCAACAGGCAATGCTTGGTTACAATTTCAAATCCGTTAATATATGTTTGCCCTAATTTTTGTTGTTTTTTATGTTGAAACGATTTTTCCTTATCCATGGCACCTTCCATTTGAGAGAGACGGATGGAAGATAAGGGAGATGTTTTTCAAAATTAAAAAATACGTTGAGAAACTGTAAATATAATTTTTTATTCCTTCCCATAAAAAATAAGAAGTATTTCCTTCTTTTCAGATTTTTTTTTAAAAAGAAACGATGATATGATTTATTCATGTTCTATCCGGTTTTCTACGGAAACATTACATCATATGCCTAGGAGATAAAGGTACACATCGATATATTAAATACTATAGCTCTTGCTCAACTCTTTGCAATTATTATTCAATCATCATCGATAGTAATAACCTTTCCACCAAAAAGAATAGTAATAACCTTTTCTGACCTTTTTTTCTTTTTTTTTTTCCTGTGAATTTGCAATGATGACAGCGAGAACGAGGCAATAAATCGTGCCACAATGTCAAGGCAACCACAAGGAGATCCGAATATGCCAGAGAGCAGCAACTCTCGATTCAGATCCAGGGTCGACGGGGAGGGCACTAGAGCAGGAACCAGCCATACTGTTTGTGAAGAGTGTGCAGAGGAGAGAGAAAGGGGCGAGGGCCCATCCGCCTTTCACCATTGCCCACGCGATTCGGTGGTTGTCCGGTTCCAGACGGAGGCAGGGCCAATCTCCCGCCCGTTGCCGACAACGTCCAACTAGAGTTTCGGTGTAGCAGAAAAAATCGGATGGAGCCCCATGGGATTGGACACGCCATCGTGTCCTCGTTCGTCTGGGAAGTCCACCGTGTGATTGCAATAATGGTTCGAGAAACACTATTATGAGTACTAAGAAAACTTACTAAAACTCTCTTCAAAGACAACGTGGCTGTCTTTTATTGGACGTTGAAACAAGTGCAACTCACGATGCATTAAATAATCAACGCCCGACAAAAAGACCGTCATGCCACTTTGTTGGAGGATTAGTTAGATTTCTTAAAATGTCTAGTATTTACTCATAGTTTGAGATGTATATGATTGAGATGTATATGATGTATATAGGCTAAGAATGTTCATTGCCGCAGGACATGTGCGGTTCTTTTTACTTGCAAGATTTAATGGTCAGATTTGAGTTTCTCAATTAATTTCTATGGTCTTCTTTTTTTGTTTGCATATATCATGTCTAGATCGTGCTTTTTGTGATTGGAAACATTATGGGAATATAATCAAGTCCATCATCGTGAAAAAAAACAAAACCATGCCGCACTATTCAAATGTCAATCTATTGATTTTAAAGTTTTGAGACATGAATGGCATCCAATCTTGTAGACCTAAGAAAATTTTCAAAAATTTCCCTCTTTCCGTAGGTAGCTTTTGATTTTAATTAAGCTTAGCAAACTCTCTGGATTGTCTTTATTCATTGACAAAACCCATATCGCAATTTGTAACGTGTAAGCCTGTCAAGCTTAATCAACATTGACAATATTAGAGAGTCAAAAAGGTTTAGGCAATGAATTAGATGAGTACAATAATTAGTTATTATAGTTCATCCGCTGGTGAATAGACACGTTGAAAACAAGTACTTTTGAATGGTCTAATTTCCCTTCCGATTCATTTTAATGCGAGAGTGATCTGAAAGAGGGATTATTGAACTATCCATTTCCAATTCCCATATGTACAGACATCACGTGTGCCGGAAGTCCGGAAAGTAGACATTGTTTGGATAAAGTCATCCATGAATGTACAGAGTACTGTGAATCAAGAACATGAAAGGACTTCTTGTGCGGCAAAGGGATCAGATATGGCCTGGGTTTCAAAGTCCGGCTTCAAGTACTGAGCCAGCATATCGGCATAGAGCTCGTACGGAGCAGTCATTCTGAACCCTTACCTGTCTTTCAGCTGCCTGCAGAGGTTGAGAACCATGTCTGAGACCAGCAATCCATCTCCGTGACGGGACCGTGATGGCGTGCACGAAGCATCTGGAGCTGAAAAGTGACTGTATCCATAGAAGTGCCCAAAATCCGCGTGCTGTAGCTTCCCGTCGCAGCGGAGTCGCGAGAGGTTGCTGGACGGTGGCGGGCTCAAGATTGGAGCTTTTGCGGATGCGCTGGCCGCGGTGGCGGTTATCGATGATTTGGAGCCGAGGCAGATTCTGGGATTGTTCCTCGATAGCAGGAAGTCGTGGGTTCTGCAGAAATTGGCTACTTCTGTTGTCAATCCTACTTGTTCGGATGTCGTGACTATGTTCTGCGAAGTGCTGAAGGCGATTCAGGTTACCATGGGCCAAGTAGGTGAGTTGTTCTTGCAAGTGCTGAACGACATGCCCCTTTTTTACAAAGTCACATTGAGTTCTCCACCTGCATCCCCATTGTTTGGTGGGATTCCAAACCCTGATGAGGAGGTCAGGTTGTGGAAATCATTTCGGGATAAACTGGAGCCGCGATGACACTGCTTGAAAAGCCGTATATTGCCAGTACTTGTTTGAATTTGGCTTAAGGATTGTGGACAGGAAATCGTGAGTAAAATGAGCGACAGGTACCTAACGGATGCCATCAGTACCGGCGAGGAGATAGCTTTGACGGAAAAATTGATTAGGGAAACCATGGATAGTAAGGATGTTCTGGAAGGCAGTTTGGATTGGCTAAAGAGCGTTTTCGGGTTGGAGATTGAATTACCTTGGAGAAGAATCCGAGAACTTGTTTTGGAAGCTGATCTGGATCTCTGGGATGAGATTTTTGAAGATGCTTTCGTTCAGAGGATGAAATCAATCATCGACTTGGGATTTGGAAATTTGACCAGGGATGTAAATATAGCGGGATCAATTCGTACCATTGAGGAGACACCAGGTGAAAAGACAGATTTTCGAGCATATCTGAGCAGACCTTCTACTGGTGGTGGAGTTTGGTTCATAGAGCCTAATGATCGGAAGACTGTTGCCCTTCCTTCCTCAAAAGCGCAGGCAGAAGAGAGTAGCTTCCAGACCTGTCTTGGTGCATATTTTGTCCTGAAGTTAATCGGATAAGAGATGCAGTAGACAATTACTGTCAGCGAGTTCTTGAGGACCTTCTGCACTTCTTGGAGTCTCCCAAAGCAGCAATATGGCTAAAGAATCTGGCGAAATATCCGCAAGATAGGTGCTATGAGTATATGTCTAGCATATTAATGCAACTTAAGGGTCAGGTTGACAGCCTCTGCACTGCACTTGAGAATGAGAAGAGAGAGAGCCATACACCATCTGCTGCCATAATTGTGGAAAGATCTCTCTTCATTGGGCGACTGTTGTTTGCGCTCCAGAATCACTGTAGGCACATCCCAAAAATTTTGGGATCACCGAGGTTCTGGGTAATTGAATCAATTTCAGCAGTTTTCAACAGATTACGAGGCCTTTTGGGGCATTCCCGTGGAGCAACTGATTCTTCTGTCAGTGACAGCCCAATTTGGCAATCACCCATGGGCTCTAGAAGACATACCTCATTGGCAACAGTTGCAGTACTTGGAGCTGATGATATACCAAGTTCAAAATTCAAAGATTTTTCTATTACTACACGAGATTTATGTGAAAGAGCTCATAGCTTGTGGATAACATGGTTATCAATGGAGTTGTCAACAATCCTATCTTGGGATCTTGAACAGGATGATGGATTATCGTCAATGACTCCTTTGAGGGTTAGTGTTGCTTTCGTCACAATTCATTCTTGTTTTTAAGCCTGCATCTTACAAGGATGTCTCTGCTTTCCTTTATTCTGTCCCAACTTACTTCCTTTTGTTGCAACTAGTGGTAGTAATGAGCTTAAGTCTTGAGGAATAAAGAGAAGCACCATTGCAAGTTATGACTGCTGCAACTTCCACCTTAACTCGTCATAGAATTATGAGTTGGGAAAAGGAACGGAAACTCTAGGCTAACCTCCGAGCACCCAGGATGTGATTATTATTGGGGAAAACTGACAGATCCCTTATATTGGGTTGTTAGGACTAAAAAAGCTGACATTCCACACTAGATTTTGGGTGAGTATGGAAGAGGTGTATATCCTTTGCATGTTTGGTGGTGCACTTTCTGTAAAAATCATGAGACATCTTTTTTTTAGGTGAAAACCTGATAGATTCTACTTGTAGGTGGCATACGATAATTGCGAACTCACTAGGGACTAGCAGACGGTGCAAGTTATTAAATTTTAATAAGGGATTTATTATTGTTAAATTAATGATCATGCTTATATGGCTAGTTGAAGAACACACTATATCACTTTTGTTGGCAGTTTAAATACCCTCTGGATTTGTTTTCCCCAACTTATTTTGGATGATCACGCATAAAGAGCTTTCTACTGGGAGGCATGAGATCACTATTAGCCCGTGAAAAAATCAACGGTTCTAGCTGCAGATAAAGCTTAACCTGGTTAATACTAGGAAACCTACTCTATCTTGGTAAGTTTTAATGTCCTAACTGATCTTTGACTTCTTACGTTTTCTCTTCTTAATTTGATTGAAGGATATATTCAAGTTCTCAGTCCCTCTTTGTCCATTAAGTAGGGTTGGAAAGACACGATAATCAGGCAAGAGCAGTCTGATGATGGCCAGTCTGAGTTGAGAATGTCACTCCCCTTCATGCCTTCTTTCTACATCATCTCCTTTTTATTTCGAGCATGTGAAGAAATTCATAGAATTGGAGGTCATGTGCTTGACAAGTTAATTCTGAAAAAGTTTGCCTTGCAGCTTTGGGAAAAGGTATTTACTTAGACTGCCACGGCATTTGGATCTTCATAATTTTGAATCTATTACATAAGAAGGTGGACCTTTTATGTTATTATGAAATTAGTAGTTTCCTATTACTGTTTCGTTTCTGCTACTATTGGTTCTTCATCTTTATCCTTTTCAATGCCTTGCTATTAGCTTCCTCAATCCAATCTTGAGCATGCTAACAAGCAAACAATGTGCTCACTTGTAGGCTTGGGTAGCTCAATAATTTTCATTTGGCCATTACTTTGGATAAATTGGCCAGGCAAATAACAACACTACGTAGTATATGAATGTGTGTCTTGGTTAGACGCATGCTTCCGGTCTCTGCTTCTGATGATTTTATCCTTTGGCAGAATGTTCAAATGACTACTTGAAGTCAACTAATTAGTAGAGGCTAAAATCATTTGATACGAATACAAAAGTCAAAGAGTTCCCCCTGGAGTTGCATTCTTGTTTAAGAGTCTCTTAAAACAAGTTTCCTTGACTCTCAACAACTTGTTGAGGGGAGGGAAAGTGATGTTCATTGGATGTGTCTGCCAAAGTCATCAGTGAATCACTTGTTGTGACATTACAATGGGGTTTGACTAACATTTTTGCTTGGAAGCTTCTCGAGAGAGCATTTTGACCATTGATAATCTTCCAAGAAAAGGGAAAATTATGGTCAAATTAATGTGCCTCTGTATGCAAGCAGCAGAGACAGTGAATCATCTCCTGCACTGCTCATGGATGACCCTTTTCTGGTCTCCAAGAAGTCGGTCCTAGTTTTGCAGTGCTTCAGGCTTTCTATTTTGAGGATGAGATGAAGGCTTCGGATGTTATTCCTATTTGTTTGTAAAGAAAGGTGAAAATTTGATTTTACTATCCCTCTTGCAAATTTGTGATGACTTGGAGGGGGAGAATTAGGAGAATCTTTGATGCAAAGGAAATGGTAAATTTGTGGCGCTTGGTTTTTTTGAAACTTTTTATTTAAATATGACAGTTCTTTGACCCATATGATGCCTAGAGCTGCTGGAATCCCTCTCTTGTAACAACCACCATTTATGCTCTGTCAATGAAATTCTGTTTCCTAATACTCCAGATAGCTATGAAGATAATGCTTTGAACTGCTTAACATTGTATAAAGAAAAGGATGCTTGCATATCTTTTAGATGGGCTGGAAGGAAAAAAGAATTTACATATGAGGAGTCTGAATTACCATCTGCACTGTTTTTGTTTGATATATGTTTCCCTTCTCTGCTAGACACTCTCTTATACTCATGTGCATAAACTTTTTGTCTGATAGTCTGTTAGCTTTTATAATGAAATTGCGATTCTTTTTATTTCTCCAATGACAGCTGTATTTTTCATTGCAGTGTTTCCATCAGAATTTCATGATTACTATTGCTTTGTGAAGCTGTAAAGAGCCTTTTCAGATTTGTAGTGGTTCACGTCCTACGATATCATAAATTCCTCTTACTTTCCCATAATGGTGACTGTCTTACAAGCTGTGCCTTTTGGCTTTAGTCATTTATGTAGCTCTGTGGATGGTCTTAATGTGGTTTTTGTGATTACTTCATGTCTATAGCTTATTTCAATCGGGTGTTTGTTTACCTACTGTTTTTGCTTATATAGGTGACTGATATATATGGAAACTACCTTTCTGCTGAAGAAGCTAATGGATCTAAAGTGTCAGATAAAGGAGTTTTGCAAGTTATGTTAGATTTGGAATTTGTATATGATATTCTTTCTGGAGGTAATTCCACTATGGATGAGGAGTTGTCTAGAAGTTCAAAGCCAAAGTATTTGTTTAGGCAAAAGGATCAAAGACAGAAAAAGTCTGCCATCAGAACACGTATTGATGGATTGGTACATAGTCTTTCGCAGAGATTGGATCCCATAGACTGGCTCACGTAAGTTACCGGATCTGTTGTTGCAGTATATATTATAAAAGCAGACAGTACTCCAAGATTTTTTTTGCAAAATCCAATCTCAATCTTCATTAAGATTTGCATGCAAGAGTTCTATACCTTGATTCTGTTTTTCATTTGACATTGTTTCCAAGGATAGGTTTTAGGCTAAGCAAAGGAAGATTAATGATCTGCGTTTAGTTTAGAGGATAGATGACAATAGCAGGAATGGAAATAATATTCTTTCACGGTCAAGTGGCTGCCATTGCATGCGAGATTAATCTGATACCTGAACAGCTCTTTCACATGTAAATGATGCTTAGATGATGATGCTCAATTTTGTGCATTTGGTAGTAGTTTTGTTTGATGTGTAGACATATTGTCCAGAGATGATTGTGTACTAAATTTTTGTTTTTGGAAAAAGGTGGAAAGGGAGGAAAATGAGAGGCGAGGGAAGGTGGGACACATTAAAATTTCCTAGGATTATCAGTTGATGAATTCAAATGAACACCAAACATAGTTACAATCTTTATCTTCTTTTGGACGTCTCCTCACTATATTAAATTGTAAGAAGATAAAGCTAATTGAAGCCCTTGGACCATTTATATAGTATTAACTGAGTTATGTTTATGTCCCAGTAGATGGTTATTGTGATTTTAACTCTTCATTTTGTTGCAATCACCGAGTAGTGTTTGCTTGTTCATTCATTAGGTTCGAGCCATATCTGTGGGAGAATGAGAGACAGTGATATTTACAGCATGCTGTCCTCTTCAGGTTCTTTGTGCAACTACTGCCCATGAATTCAGAATCAAATATTATGAGATGCTCCACGGTTCCCTGGTTTAAGTACCTTCCAGTCAGGTTAAAAAACCCTTCCCATATGTTTGTGTTTGCAGGATAAATATTTGAGTTTTTGTGACAAGATTATCTCAAAAAAAGCATCTCTTATTATTGATTTTGTCTGCAGTGTACCCGCATTGTCTTCAAAGAGGACATCTAAAGCAAATTCTGGTGTTTCTATGGATGGTTTCTCATCGAAGAGTCCGAAATCTTATAGTAATAAAGAAATTTCCCAACAGTCGATTTGGATGACAGATTGTCTTCTGGAGTAGCAGCTCCACTGTTGAAGTCTTCTATGCAGGTGAGTGTGCTATCTTTCTTTTGCTTCTTTTTCATCACCTTGTTATATATTATTTGATCATGTCCCTGGCTAGTCATCTACCAGCCTTATAGAGCTGTATCATGAACATCTGTGTTGAGGGATAATATGTCTCACTTCCAAAGCTTTATTTGGACTTAATCTTTCAGCTTTGATATTGTTGGTGATTTTGCAGAAGCATGTGTGTGCAAGTGTGTATGTGTGAAGTATGGGTGGATATAAGTGGACTACAACAGCAAGGGAGTATGGGTAAAAAACAGAATTTTTATTGTGATAGTTTGTATTACAAAGTAAGGAATACTTCTAGTTTTCTTCTACAACACAAGCATCCACTAACTCCTATTTATAGGCATGAGTCACTGCCTTAGTACAACATTCTAGATTTCTATAGAATGTTGTCCATGTAGGCTTCATCTAGGAAATTCTAGATTATAGTTCTTCTAGAGACTTCTACATTTTTCTTTGCCACCTAAGCTAGATTTTCTTAAGGATTTTTCTTGACTTTTCTAGCTAATATCAATCTTGAAGTTTCTAGAAATTGGACCAACAATTCAACACTCCTCCTTGATCTAATTTCGTGTTACACCAAGCTTCTTCCGCAATGTCTTAAACTTGGCTAGTGGTAGTGCTTTAGTAAAGATGTCCGCCACTTGTTCCTCGGTTTTGCAATATTTCAACTCTCTTCGTTATTTTGTGCCTCTCGTATGAAATGATATTTGTTGTCGATATGTTTGGTTCTTCCATGGAATACTAGATTCTTTGATATAGCAATTGCCGACTTATTGTCTAGTTGATAGATTTTCATTCTTTTTGTGTTGCTAGGGCTATGAGTGCTCGAATAGTATCAAGGCGAGCAACATGAGCCAAAATCAGGCAATACCTGGTTGTTGCAAGTACTAAGGGTAAAAGCCCTTAAAAGAATTTACGACACATGCAACTTTGCTATTTTGGAACTAGAAAACTATGAACAAGAAGAAATTTGGATAAAAGCCATGGAGGAAGAGATTAAGATGATCGAGAAAAATGAAACTTGGGAGCTTGTCGATCGACCCAAAGACAGAGATCATTGGCGTCAAGTGGGTCTACAAGACGAAGCTCAACGTGGATGGATCAATTCAGAATCATAAAGCAAGGCTTGTGATGAAAGTTTCAGTATAGTCAATACCTGGTTGTTGCAAGTATCCTTTCGCCACAAGCCTTCCATCCGCGTTGAGCTTTGTCTTGTAGACCCACTTGATGCCAATGATCTCTTTGTCTTCGAGTCGATCGACAAGCTCCCAAGTTTCATTTTTCTCGATCATCTTGATCTCTTCCTCCATGACTTTTATCCAGACTTCTTCTTTGGATGCTTGTTTGTAGTTTTCTGGTTCCAAAATAGCAAAGTTGCATGTGTTGTAAATTCTTCTAAGGGCTTTTACCCTTAGTAGTGGAGACTCAGACTCTTCTTGCGTCACTCTTGGAGAGCTTGGTGGAATTATGTCATGAGTGGTGGAATCCAGTACTTTTCTTTCTTCTTGTGACGTTGACTCCTCTTGAGCAGATCGTATGTTTGGCAAGGTGATGTACTTCTTCTCAATTTTCTTGTCCTTCCAATTCCATGTAGCATTCTCATCGAACTCGATGTCTCGACTAATCATAAGCTTCTCGGTTCTTAGATTGTAAATCCGATAGCCTTTTGATTGGTCACTGTAGCTAAGGAATATTTCATTTTCTGTTTTTTCATCTAACTTACTCCTTTTTGAGCAGAGATGTGGACGTAGCATATGCATCCAAATACCTTGAGATGCTTTGCTCAAGGCTTGCGTCCACTTCATACTTCAACTGGAGTTTTATTTTGGACTGCTTTAGTTGGACACCTGTTTAAAATGTATACAGCCGTGTAGACTACTTTTGCCCAGAATGAGTTAGGAAGTCCTTTTTCCTTTAGTATAAATCTTGCCATCTCCATGACGGTTCTATTTTTTTTTTTCGGCTACACCATTTTGCTCTGGGGCATAGCCAATAGTTAATTGATGATGGGCTCCTTCATCTTCACAAAATTTATTAAACTCCTTTGAATTGTATTTTGTGCCTCTGTCACTTCTTAAGACTTTGATTCTTTGGCCACTTTGATTCTTGACGTGGCTTTTGAATTTTCTGAAAATAGAGAAAACCTTTGATCTTTCTCGAAGAAAGTATACCCACATCATTCTTGTCAATGAATAGGATGAAATATTTATTTTGACTGGGTGTAGGTGTCCTCATCGGACCACACATGTTCGTGTGGACAAGTTCCAATGGTTTCTTAGCTCTCCATATACCTCCAAATGGGAAGGACTGTTTCTATTGTTTTCCAAAAAGACAGTTTTCACAAATATCTGAAATTTTTGTAATGGCTGGAAAATCTCTCATCATATTTTTTTGATGGAGAGTTTTTAGCCCAACAAAGTCGAAGTGGTCAAATCTTCGATACCATAGCCATGAATCATCAAGTTGAGCTTTCATGGCTATATTTTTAACATATTTCCATAGAATAGGAAAATTGTTATTTTTCATCTTAATAAAGGCAATGACATTTTTATATTTATCATAGATAATGTAGGCATCTCTGTTAAAATATAGAGAATACCCACTTTGTATCATTTGGCCGTAAGAGATTTTGTGTAAGATGAGGGACTAGATATACATTACGTATATATTTTGGGCCTTTATTCGTTTCCACGGCGATGATGCTTTTTCCTTTGACATTTACTAATGCACTATTGTCCAACTTTACTTGGGATTTCACCGACTTATCAATATCGGTGAATATAGATTCGTCCCCCGTCGTGTGATTGCTACACCCACTATCAATGTACCATGTTTTATTTTTATTATTATTTGTTGCTTAGCCTGTGTAGAATGTATTCTCTTCACTTTCTTTTTTTTCACATAGTTTGCTCGATTATTTGTTTTCGAGCAACAATCTTTTTCTATGTGGCCATATCTTTTACAAAAGCGGCATTGTTTTTTATTTTTAAACCAACAATTCTTCTCCAAATGATTTTTTTTCTTGCAAATACCACAAGGTGGATAATTTTCCTTTTTTATAGTTTCTCTTCCTTTTTTATTTTTCCTTGAGCTCCTTCCACCATTTTTAGATTGATGAGACCTTATATTTACTTTAGACTGAAAGGCATTTTCAACTGAATCTTCATCTTGTGCCATTAGTCTTTTCTCATGTGCTTCTAGAGAGCCAATTAATTCACTCATTGATAGGGTCGTCAAGTTCTTAGTTTCTTCTATAGTTGTAACTATGGAGTTGTATTTTTTGGTAGGTGACACAAATATTTTTTCAACAACCCTTTGATTAATTATCCCATCTTCATAGGCTCTCATTTGATTAACTAGTTCCTTTAATTTTCCACAATGTTCTTGTACGGTCTCATAATTTTTCATTTTAGAATTCTCAAAATCTCTTCTTAGAGTTTGAAGGCAAATAGTGCGTATCTTTTCCGATCCTTGAAACTCTTCTCGTAGTATTTCCCAAGCCCCTTTTGCAGTCCTTGCTCCAATTATTCTTGGAAATACGGTTTTTGAGAGTGCTTGTTGGATAAAGTATAGTGCCCTTGCATCCTTTGATATTTGATCCTTTGAAACACTTGCACCTTCTTGCGAAACCTCGCAACCTTTTTCCACGATGTCCCATAAGTCTTGGGCCATCAAGAAAGTAGATGGGAATGGGAAATGAGGATGAGGTAGAGTTGGCAATGATTTAGTTATTGGGTATTTGGAAAGGGTAGTTTTAAAGGGTAGTTTTAGGAATGGGTAAGTAGGACAAACGCCCAATACCAACCCAAGACGTGGCTCTAATACCACTGTTGATGATTTTGCGGAAGTGTGTGTGTGTGCAAGTGTGTATGTGTGAAGTATGGGTGGATATAAGTGGACTACAACGGCAAGGGAGTATGGGTAAAAAACAGAATTTTTATTATGATAGTTTGTATTACAAAGGAATGAGTATTTCTAGTTTTCTTCTACAACACAAGCATCCACTAACTCTTATTTATAGGCGTGAGTCACCGCCTTAGTACAACATTCTAGATTTTTATAGAATGTTGTCCATATAGGTTTCATCTAGGAAATTATAGATTGTAGTTCTTCTAGAGATTTCTACATTTTTCTTTGCCACCTAAGCTAGATTTTGTTAAGGATTTTTCTTTACTTTTCTAGCTGATATCAATCTTGAAGTTTCTAGAAATTGGATCAACAATTCAACATATATGTTATTATTTAGAAAAACTCAAATTTTAAATTTGATTATTTCTTTGGTTGTCGTGGTATTCACTGGGGGTTTTCTGTTTCATTGCATGCATTACTATTGGAGGTAACTGAGTCATTTGTGACATGGAATGTGATAAGTACCAAAAGTCTGGGACACAGCACCAGAAAACAAAGTGATGTAACTGTCTGGTGGTGATAGAAGTTTATAACTTGGGCACTCCTTTTTTGAGCTTGTTTGCAGTAGTTGTGCACTGATATAGTTCCATGTACTTCATGTTGTTTTGGTACATTGGAAGTGGACATCAGTTTTTTGCTGAACATCGTAATTGTGAGATGATTTTAGTATTGGAAATGTTGGATATTTGGCTTAGTTTTTTGGGAAGAAAGTCTTTTCCATTATGGCATGAATCTGATAATTTTCTCTCACAATTGGCCAGGTTGGCAGCAGATTTGGAGAGAGCACGTTGAAACTGGGATCCTTCTTGACTGATAGTCAAGTGGGCATATTAGAAGACAAGTCAGCCACCGCCTTATCGGCATTCAGTGATGTTTTACCTGCGCAGGCTGCAGGTCTTCTTTCATCCGTTACCACAAGCCGACCAGATGCTTGAATGAGAATGCCTTAAGCTATGCCAATTGATACTTACATCCAAAGCCCTGACAGGTAAAACATGACAGCTTTTTCACGCATTGGCTTCTGGCTTTCTTAAGTTTCACCTGAGACTCTGGGGTACTTCTGGGTTAGTGGTGTGGCCCAAAAGCTACATTTATAGGATAACGGAATGAAAAAGAGAACACCTTTTGGATTGGGTGTGAGAGGGGGCAAGAGCTTGTTTTGGTGAAGTGAGATCAAGAAAGGCTTTGTATATGCTGTGGTGTGCCTGAAGCAATAAGTGAGCTGGTTCAGCATTTTTTATTACATACCTTTATTAGGCACAGACATTGGTAAAGCGTAAAATGGTTTTTATACTATGATAGGAGATGTCGACACTGTCGAGGGAAGTTCATTTTGTAAAAAGGAGACTCCCGAGTGAGGCATATGCTTGGACAGAAAGCTATGAGATGCCCCATCATGTGCAGATTGCTTGTTTTTAACATTCAAATTTTGTTTCTCTCATGCATTATTTCAATTCCATAGACAAAATTAAGTTACAAAAATTTATAATTTTGGCCCCCTTGGATGGCTGGATCTTTTTTCTTACTACCTTGTGCTCTCTCTTCTTTTTGTGTGGCTTAATGCATTTTCACTACATTGTAATAGCTCGATGGAACGTCTGTTGAACTCAACCTAAGCCAGCCATTGCTGTAAATTCGGTAGACTGGACTTCCCATCGAATCATCTCTCTCTCAGCTCTCGATTAGCTGGGGCTTTAGCTGTGAAAACATTTCTGCGTCCCTGGGCACGCCTATTTCGAATGACTTTCAACACCTACTGATGGCATCATCCCCCTAAGATCGTAAAGCGTTCGAACCTACACTGGCATGAATGGCGAGTTTCAAGAAGACGGGTGAATTTAAGGGAGGGGGGCATGGTTCGGCCAAAGACGCAGGATGAGGATACCGCTGTTTGACGAGTCTCCTTTCCCAGCTCTCAGTCCCGTTCCCATTGAAAGAACGCTTTCGATATCGGTTCGGTTCTTTGATTTCAGCTTTACTATAATAGAGTTATTGCACAAGGTGTGCGCCATCTATCAATCTCCTAAGAGAGAATCCGGATCTCTTGTGAGTCGAACGAGGGAGGATTACGTGCTGTGCTCCGTCAGATGCGATGACCAATTCCCGACCGATGGATTTAAAGGGGCTTAAATCGAAAAGAAAGCAAGAACACCTAATATTACTGCTTGTGGGATTGTGGCTTTAGGGGTGTACATGTTCCCGGTCCAATTTGGTAGTCGGAATGGACCAAATCGGCAAGTTTTGGGTAGTTATTGGGGGATTGATCTGGTTCCTAATTCCACATAAGAAATCAGATGGACTAGCTAGGATTTCTAATTCTTTTTGTATTGAAGTGAACCCTAATAATAAATGAATTTTTCTTTTAATGTTAGGAGACTCTCACATGGAGAGAATAGAAGAAACATAAAAAAAGAGAGATCGCTGGTTTGGGGACCAACCCTAGAACTGAAACATATGGTCTGATTCGATCTAGTTCGAGGACCACGAGGGTCTATTTTTGATTTCATAGATTAAAAATCGACTCTACCTGGCCCGTTTCAGGTTTCCGAGCAAGAATCGATCCACTCTTGAGTCGATCATCCATAGTGACTTTCTCTTTTTGACATTCAGTTTTAACCTGAAGTTGAGGGATCGAAATCGGACTTCTACTTTAATATCGAGCACCTCAAAATTATAGATACTTTTACATAATGAATTTAAAGTCACTTTAACTTTCTCATCGTTATTTGAAATTCTCAATGAAGTAGGACATTGACTTTGGCACAAATACATGGAGAGGGAATTTCCTTTTTAAGCTTGAGAGCCAAATCAAACAAGTCTTTAAAATATTGTGTATTTTGATAAAGATCAATACCACTAAAAACATTAGACTATATCTATCATGACTAAGGGTGTGCAAAGGAATTGAGACCCTCTCAAACCGCATGGAACCGGACCGAAACCGCTCACTCTAGTTGCGCCAGTTATATTATAATAATAAATTAAAATTTAATATTATATATTTTTTAAATTAGCAAATCTAAAATTTACAGCTCCATCTCCTCTAGCTCATTGCTCTTTGATTCAATCTCGTCTTCCTCAATTCAAACTCCATTGTTTATGCGAGAAGAAAAAAAGCCCATATCCATTGTTTACGTACCTTTTCTGCTTGCGAGTTTTTATGCTACTGGATATGTTTTCCATTAATGAGGGCTCATGCACGTTTCTCAGCTGTAACAGTTTTAAATCAAAAACATCGTTTTAGGAATTTTTTCGGTCAGACGATTTCTACATAAATTCAGTTTGTTTTGTCAGAATGTATAACCAATTACCGGTTGAAGACTACATATATACATGGTAATTGTTTTGGCGATTGAAAGAAAGTACTGGAGCATGCTACGTCTGATATGAACCATTTTGCTTTCAAGTGAAGCTAGTATTATTCCTCGCTGACAGGCAATGAGTCTTTTACAGCACATATTGACACTTAATACGGACATCAATGCTTATTCCATAACATCCTGATGTCCAAACCCATCATTCGGTGTTCATTGTTCTGTCATTGATCTCCATGCTCATGCAGCTCTCCCAGTGAGCTGCTCTTTTGATGTGCTCTCAGAAGATCTTGTTGGCATTCCCGACCTCGAAACCATCTCGTCTGTGGAACTCTTTGACCTGAGAACGTGGAGCACCGGATCAATACAGGGTATTAAGGATTCTTTATCATCACCTAATAAATAAACAAACTTTCAGAGGCTACACCCAAAAGAATCATCTATAGCACCAGTGGATAGCAAATTACATGTTAGTCTGATTAATCAGTGGGAGGACGTGAGCAAATTATGGTAAAATAACTAACAGAGCAGGCTACTAAACTACGAAATTTACTAGAACAAGTAGAAGATTACCTCTTTCTCCAGCAGACTCTGAAACTGAGGCAGTACAAGGCGTTCGGCAAACTCAATATATGAACAGGGAATTGATTCTTTGATCCCCTTTGAGAACCGGAAAAGAATTGAATCTGCCACCGTTGAGCTTTGGAGCAGAAGACCGTCAGGGCTAACTGGTGTGAACAGCAACCAAGTGTTAGTCAATACATGTGTTACTTATCTAATGAGCTCAGAATTTTTCATAGGAATTACAAATTCACAAATCTTAAAATTTAGTCACTGATTCCTGCAAGCTAAGGGGCTGTTTGTTTGTGTTCCCGGTCTATGTTTATGAACACAATTTCCGTTTTTTTTGTTCTAGGGAAAAAAAGAATAAAAATGCGTTTGTTTACGTTTTTATTCCAAATTTATTTTTTTTGTTATTAGGAACAAATTTAAAATAGAAACAAGAAACAAGAAAAACTTATTTCTCGTTCTCATAACACTTTCGAGAAACAATTTTTCTCTCTCCTAATTTTTTTCTCTTTCTTTTCTTCTTTTTTCTTTGGCAGGTCGCCGGCCTCGGCCATGACCAGCGACCGGCCGTCGAGGGCCAGCGACCTCACTAAAGCGTCATTGGCCCAAGGCGAGGCTTGCTAGGCGAGCTCGAGCTCGCTGTTGGCTGGGCGAGGCCACCGGCCCTCGTCGGCCGGTCGCTAGCCATGGCTGAGGCTAGGGACCGGCCAAAAGGAAGAAAGAAAAAAAAAAGAAAATGAAAGAAAAATAGGAAAAATTAAATAAAAATGTTAAAAAATTAAAAGAAACAAAAAAGTTACACAAGTTTACCAAACATGTTTATTTTTTTTTTCTATTCTGGGAACAAGTTTACTAAACGCGTTCTTCTAGTAAAAAATTGTTCCTCGGAACAGAAATAATTTTTTCTATTTCTGTTCCTTATAACAATTTTTGAATAGAAACATTACCAAATGCACCCTAAGCTTCTATCTTGCAAAGCAAATGGTTGTGCTTACTTCGTCACGAATCCTAAATGCAACTATTACTGAAGACTGCAAAATAACTAGAGAAATGAGAAGAAAAGAACGCCCATTTGCCCTTGGCTCTTATGATCTGCTTCATATTTGTCGGAACAGGTTATAACAGCTGTCTGTCTGGAACTCATAGCCATATAACAATGGTTTATCACCGAACAAATTATAAGCAACTTAAAGTAAGCCGCATTAGTGAAACTTGGAAGCAAACTTTTCAAGATGCCTCCTTCTAAATTCAAGATGAATCCTTTCTTTTCGGTGTATTCGTTTAGGTTTTTGATATTCCTCAGGTGTGATTTTAGCCGATGAGTCGAAATAGTGACATGGTTCACCACATAACCATTGACAAGGGTCCAGGCAGCATACTCGCTTTCCCTGCATAAATGGAAAACTAGGCATGAGCCCCTGTATGTGGATATACAAGTACAGGAGACATATTTGTAAGAGTTTTTCTAATTGTGGACTACATTAATTGATATTGTAATTTACCGTTTAACGTTTATCGTTTTACGGGGTTTGGTCTAAGATGAGATAGAAGGTTTCTTAATTAGTCTAATATGGGGTTCATTTAGTGTGGGCTGAGTTGAGCTGGGCCCGTAATGAGGGGGACTGGCTAAAAACTCTATAAATAGTGCTCAAGTCTCTCCTCTAACCCTAATTCTCACATGTATCCTCACCTAAGGGGCGTTTACCTAACGCTGCACGTGAGGGGGCCGCCTCATTGAGCCAGTGATATGGAGGGCAATAGAGGAGAAGGACTTGCGCGTGGAACATTGTGTTTCTGCTTCCGCTTCAAGAACAATGGATCTCAAAACAAGTGCGTCAATTTTTTCTACTCAATCAGGCATGTTCTCGTTCTAGTTATGGAGATCTTGGGGTTTGCGCAATTTGCATCTAACATGTGGTATCAGAGCCTCCATAATCCTAGAACACGAACGCAAAGGATTTTGCCCTAATTTGTTCGGATTAGCCCTAATTAGTATGGATCTTGCCCTAATTTGTGATTTTCGAGACCTTTAGTTCAATAAAAATTAAATTAAATTATATATTCAGATTGGGCTCGACGAGACGAAGAAAACCGTGGGCGGCGCGTCGACGGAGGAGGCCACACGCGCCCCCACGCACGGCCACGCGCCTCCTGCGCGTCGAACACGCGCTGTCCGTGTGCTCCACGAGCCGCGCACTCAGGCGGCGCGTGCGGGTGCGTGGAGGCTCCGATTCGCGAGTGGCTGGCGGCGATGGACTCGTATGATTATTTCCTACGTCATGGTACATTTATTTTATATGTTTGATGATTTTATGGATGTGAAAATACATACAAAACCCTAAATACGTGAATTTTTAGTGTATTTTCACGTATTTTTCTTGTATTTTCTATGTTTTTGAAAATACAGGTGCCGGGATACAAGTATGTTATCACATGAACTTTATAAGTGTTATTCATTAATAATATACGATAAAGCTTATTTTTATTAATGAATGAAGCAATGTAATTAGCATGATATGTGATTTTTAGTGATTACTGCCCCCGTCACTAAAGTTAAAATCACATATGTATGGTTTATGTGAGATGAAAATTTTATATCCCTGGTATGAGAAAGTTTCAAGGATTCAATTGAGTTGTGACCGCCAAAGTGGCACATTTGATTGGATTTGAGAAATTTCGATCTCGTATACTTAATTGGGATGTCTCCTGGTCTAATGCATAGTTATACTCCCAAAGGAGGTAATTGTGTATTAGTTCATGGAGGGATACATGATAGTGTGGTGGAGGAGTGACCGATCCTAATGGTTCATATGCCCAAAGGTGATGAATTTACAAAGATTGGAATATATTCTCATAACCCTTATCATGTGAGGAGTGTACAATTGCTTGTCATGTATTCTGCCCAAAAGTGATTATATGATTTTGCATGTAACTCTCTAGATATGTACTTGTGTGTCAAGTTACACAATGCTCACATGATGCTAATTATATATACTGCTTATCTTTCAGTCACCTTTTCTGTAAATGGTAACTCCGTCACCATTGAGGTTCTTGCTGGTTCGAATTTTAAAAGATGGAGAGAAGATTTTCTGTTTGCTATGGAGATGGCAGATGTTCATATAGCTCTTACTACTGATCGGCCGGCAGATTTAACTGCCGAGAGTACAGAGGCTCAAAAAGAAAATTTTGTTGCATGGGAAAAGAGCAATAGAATTTGCTTGCTATCCATGAAGCGTTCCATTCAGGAACACTTGAAAAGTGATTTGCCTATAGACTGCAATGCTAGGCAAATGATGGAAGGTTTGATGGCTAGAAACCGTGTGTCGCCTAATACTGAAAGAATGACACATATGCAAAACACTTTTTACTATGAAGTATGATGGTTCTAGTGGAGTTAGAGATTATGTTCTGAGGATGGTTGATTTGCAAACAAAGCTTCAGGCTCTCAATGTTGAAATTCCTACTGTTTGCATTGTCCATCAAGCTCTAAATACTCTTCCTCCTGATTTTGGGATTATTAAGACCAATTATAGTTCCCAAGATGAAATATGGTCTATTAATGACCTGATTGCAAGGTTGGTGGCAGAGGAAGAGAAATTGAAGATAGATAAAGGACATATTGCTCTTTATGCTTCTAGTTCTGCTAGTGACAAGGGTAAGAAGGTGAAAACTTATACCCATAAAGGCAATTCAGAAGTTGCTGGTCCTTCTAACAACAAAGGAAATTCTGAAGGTGCAGGTCCTACTAACACATTGGGTCCTAAGAGAGAGTTCACCAAGAAGGATGGTGTTCTTTGCTACTTTTGTAGGGAGAGAGGACACGTGAAGAGACGTTGTAGCAAGTTTAAGGCTTGGTTGTCTAAGAGAAATAAGAGTGGGCCTAAAGGGATTCATAAACCGAAGGACGCCAAATCAGGATGAATCAAAGCTCACTGTTGGAAACAATGTTGGAGTTGACGTAGAGTTCGTGGGAGATGTTGTTTTAATTTTAGACTCTGGTTTTCGGATGGTATTAAGAAACACTTTTTACATACCTTCTTTTAGGCGGAATTTAGTTTCTGTGTCTTGTTTGGACATGTGTGGATACTCTTTTGAAATAAAGAGTAATACTATTTCTATGTTTTATGATTCAAATAAAATTGGGTGTTGCAATTTATCCGATGGATTATATCGATTGAGTTTATCTCCCAACGACTGTACGTTGCTTATTCAGCTGAAAAGGTTGTTTCCAAAAGACCTCTACCTAAGGAACAGTCTTATGCATTGTGGCATAAACGTCTTGGTCACATCTCTAAAGATAGAGTAGAAAGGCTAATAAAAGCTGATATCTTGCCTACTCTTAAAGATGATCAAGAAACTTGCGTAGACTGTTGCAGAGGTAAGATGACTAAGATAAAGAAGAAATCTGCCGTACGAAGTTCAGACTTGTTGGAGGTTATTCACACTGATATTAGTGGACCATACACAGCTACTTTGTGCAGAAATTTTTATTTCATCACATTCATTGACGACTATTCTCGATATGGATACTTATACTTGATTAAAGAAAAGTCTGAATCTCTTGATAAATTCAAGATTTTTCGGACTCAAGTGGAGAAACAAGCTTGGGAAAAGTTATTAAGATTGTCGATCTGATCGTGGTGGTGAGTATTTTGGTAGGCACGGTGATGCTGGACAACTTAAAGGGCCGTTTGCTAAATACTTAGAGGATTCTGGATTATAAGTCGGTTTACTATGCCCGGTAGTCCTGAACAAAATGGTGTAGCTGAAAGGCGGAATTGTACTCTTATGGACATGATGAGAAGTATGATTAGTAGGACAAATTTACCTAATTTTCTGTGGGGAGAAACTTTGAAAATAGCTCTTTATATTCTAAATCGTATTCCTACTAAAGCAGTTCCATTGACTCCTTTTGAGTTGTGGACTAGACATAAACCTAGCTTGAATCATCTTAGAGTTTGGGGATGTCCAGCAGAAGTGAAGTTATATAATCCAACATTGAGTAAGCTGGATTCCAAAACTACTCGGTGTTACTTCGTGTCTTACCCAGATCACTCAAAGGGGTATCGGTTTTATAACCCTAATGGAGGTACAAGAATTGTGGAATTTCAGGCTGCAAAATTTCTGGAATTTGATGTAGCCGAAAAGAGTAGCTGCTCACAAGCTATCGAAGATGATAGTATGGTGGGAATTACTGGATCCCTATCTTATCCTGTGCAAACAATTATGGAGCCTCTTATGCCACAAATTGAGCCTGTTGTGGCCCAGGATCCTATTGTTGAGATAGTTCCTGAAGAAATTCCACAAGTTCCTCAGATTCAAAATGAGAATCAAGTAGCTCCAGTCAGAAGATCAACTAGGGAAAGACGTTCAGCTATACCACAAGACTATCTAGTCTATCTGGGAGAGCATGATTATGACATAGGCTATGTTGTTGATCCCGTGACTTATACTGAAGCCATCTCATGTCCTCAATCAGATTTGTGGTTAGATGCGATGAAAGATGAGATGCAATCCATGAAACACAATGGTGTTTGGGAGCTTGTTGAATTGCCTAAAGGTTGTAAACCTATTGGCTGCAAATGGGTATTCAAGACTAAAAGGGATTCCAAAGGAAAGATTGAAAAGTTTAAAGCTAGACTGGTGGCTAAGGGTTTCACTCAAAGAGAAGGAATAGATTATGAAGCAACATTTTCTCCAGTTTCTTCTAAAGATTCCTTTAGAGTGATCTTAGCATTAGTAGCTTATTACGATATGGAGTTACACCAGATGGATGTTAAAACTGCTTTTCTAAAGGGAGACCTTGATGAGGAGGTTTATATGGTGCAGCCAAAGGTTTTGTAGCAGATGACTCGAGTCGGCTTGTTTGTAGATTAAAAAAAGTCTATTTATGGCCTTAAG
This sequence comes from Eucalyptus fibrosa, assembly GCA_017140475.1. Lineage (NCBI taxonomy): Eukaryota > Viridiplantae > Streptophyta > Magnoliopsida > Myrtales > Myrtaceae > Eucalyptus > Eucalyptus fibrosa. The sequence continues at coordinate 24,454,614 of CM029505.1, read as the reverse complement.
CAAGCTTCTAGACAAGTGGTATTTCAAGTTTCATAGTGTTGTTACTTCATTTGGATTTATTGAGAACAAAGTAGATCAGTGCATATACACCAAGGTCAGTGGGAGGAAATATATTTTTCTCATATTTTATGTAGATGATATCTTGCTTGCTAGTAGTGACATTGGTTTACTGCATAAGACAAAGCGGATGTTATCGAAAAATTTTGACATGAAAGACCTTGGTGAGGCGTCTTTTGTTCTTGGCATTGAGATCCATAGGGATCGCTCATGCCGTTCATTGGGTTTATCTCAGAGGGCGTATATTGATCGCGTTTTAGAAAGATTCAGTATGCAAGATTGCAAATCAGGTATTGCTCCCGTTGTTAAATGTGATAAATTGAGTCTTTCACAATGTCCCAATTCAGATTTTGAAAAAGCTCAAATGAAGGATGTACCTTATGCTAGTGTGCTTGGAAGCATCATGTATGCTCAAGTTTGCACTAGGCCAGATATTACTTTTGCAACAGGGCTTCTAGGCAGATATCAGTCTAATCCAGGACGCGATCACTAGGTTGCTGCCAAGAAGATTTTAAGGTACTTAAAGAGAACAAAAGATTGTATGCTGATTTATAGATATGTTCCAGACCTGCAACTAGTTGGGTATTCAGATGCAGATTTTGCTGGTTGTCAAGATGATAAGAAATCAATGACTGGATACATATTTATGTTGGCAGGAGGTGCAGTGTCATGGAAGAGCGAGAAACAGAAATCCATATCTTCTTCAACCATGCAAGCGGAGTTTGTAGCATGTTTTTCAGCTGTTACTCAAGCTATTTGGCTCCGGAACCTCATTATAGAGTTATCAGTTTATGATTTTGTGGATAGACCCATACAGTTATATTGTGACAATAACTTTGCAGTGTTGTTTATTAATAACAACAGAAGTTTAAAGGGGTCTAAACACATGGAGGTCAAGTTTTTGATTATAAAAGAATCAAGCATTTAATGGTGACGTTGCAGTAGATTATATTCATACGGATGATATGGTTGCAGACCCACTAACTAAAGGCCTACGCCCGTGTGTTTTGATCGACATGTCATTAGTATGGGCCTAGGAGCGTCTTGGGATGCTGTTATTTAGTGGGAGCTGTGTTTTATTCTTCTTTGAATAAAGTTTACATCTGTTTTGTTACAATTTAGTAACAGTTTGATATATATATGTCAACTTTTGCATTCAATAAAATGTTTTTGAATGGATTGTTATTATGTTGATATATATTGTTAAAAGTCTCAGGGTATTGTTTAAACCTTGAGTGAAGGCTAGGGGCATCCGGGCATCCGGTTATTAGCCTTGTGTATATGTCTTGTGATACATAAAGAAAGGTTAACCATAAGGACAAGACATATGTGGGTTCATTGGAACCATAAAGCATTCTCTTGTGGCACAAGTGTTTGTGTCGCCTAAGGTAAGAGAATGGTGACTGACAAATGGGATCTCTCTATGAGAGATGTTATCCATTTGCCACACTACCATATTGAATCCATATCAATAAAGTTGAGAGCATTCGTGACCGTGGAAGGCTCTGTGTGTTTACATGCAGTTACCGCAATGATTCGGTGTTTGAGACTTTATGGGATAGGATTGACTATTAAGAATTATCTCTGGACCAATGTGCGCACATAAAGTACGATTTCAATTAATATAGTCCAAGTGGGAAAATGTAAGAGTTTTTCTAATTGTGGACTACATTAATTGATATTGTAATTCACCGTTTAACGTTTATCGTTTTACGGGGTTTGGTTTAAGATGAGATAGAAGGTTTCTTAATTAGTCTAATATGGGCTGGCTAGTGTGGGCCGAGTTGAGCCTGGCCCGTAATGAGGGGGACTGGCTAGAAACTCTATAAATAGTGCTCAAGTCTCTCCTCTAACCCTAATTCTCATCTGTATCCTTACCTAAGGGGCGTTTACCTAACGCTGCACGTGAGGGGGCCGTCTCATTGAGCTAGTGATACGGAGGGCAATAGAGGAGAAGGACTTGCGCGTGGAACATTGTGTTTCCGCTTCCACTTCAAGAACAATGGATCCCAAAACAGGTGCGTCAATTCTTTCTACTCAATCATGCATGTTCTTGTTCTAGTTATAGAGATCTTGGGGTTTGCGCAATTTGCGTCTAACAATATTGAATTAAATACTTCAGCATAGAACAAAATACAACAGTAAAGTGCTAAGACTAAGGCTGCGCATGATAACACTTTTTCGCTGGGGAAGAGTTTTTTTCCAAAAATAATTCTTTTCTATTTTTATTATGGGGAACAATTTCTGTATAAAAAAACCCGTTTGATAACTACACAAAATGTCTACTCTTGGAATAGAAAAAGAATAGAAATGCGTTTGGTAACGCAATAATTTCTCTTTTGTATTTATTCATTTTTTATTCTTGCCCACGGATCGCCACCACCACCGCCGGTCATTGCTGCCTCCGTCCGCCGTCGCCGCCGCCATATGATGTCTAGAGCTGATGGAGAGGGAATCCCTCTCTTGTAACAACCACCATTTATGCTCTGTCAATGAAATTCTGTTTCCTAATACTCCAGATAACTAGGTGATATTGCTAGTATGAGTACCTAGAGGGGGTGAATAGGTATACAAAGAATTTTCTTGAAGATTGCACAATACTTTAGACAGTTAAAGAATTTGCAATAATTAAAAATCAATCGTGAGACTGAGTAAGGGAAAGAGAGAATTGAACACTCGGTTTATAGTGGTTCGGCTTGATTCAAGCCTACGTCCACTCTTCTGCACTGACAGCCAATTGGCTGGATTCCACTATGAACAAAGAAATGTTACAGTGTTGATCTTCCTTGATTTCTCGGTGTAGATGATCTACCACACTCACTCGAGGTATCACCAAGTACAAACACTCTCAATGTATACAATTTCGCTCGAACAGTCTCGACTAACAATCAAGGGTCTTCAGACTCTGGAATTTTTCTATCAATCACACACTTAAAACAACTAGAACGTCTTCCTTTTATACTCCTTTATGCCATCATAGCCGTTGGCACTTACCAAAGGAATTCCTCCAATCTACCCGTTGGACGGAATCAATCAAGAAGATCATCCGAGCTATTTAAGGAATCTGATGATAGCCCATCAATCCTGTTCGCTCATACAATCAGGATCTTGGTTTCCAAGAATAGAACATTCCAAGATTGTTTCGTCAACCATCGGATCTTCAATCGATCTTAGATAAGAATTAAAGAATCCAAAATGATTATCCAACCAAAGAATCTATTCCAGAGGATAGGATCGAATCCTCAACCATAAACCTCGGCTTTGGATTTCCTTCGTCACGGATTAGAAAGACTGTCAGTGAGAATAGACTTAAGTCTTGAGTCTTGAGTCTTAAGTCTTGAGTCTTGAGTCTTGAGTCTTGAGAATACAAAGTCTTCAGACTTTAAACTGTCGGTCTCCAAACATCCAGACTTTAGACTGATAGAAACGTTTTGTCAGCTTCAAAATATTCTGGAAAGATTTCTCCAACAATCTCCCCCTTTTTGATGGTGACAAAACTTTCTTGAAGATTTGAACAACTTTGACCTGCAAAACATTTCTCAAGCAATATGGCTAACTCATAAAGATTAATAAAACAACCAGACTCTGCATCCACAGAAAATTGGTTAGTCTTTCATGAGTAATACCATATAACACCACTTGATAAAAATGCAACCAGTCAAGCATCACAATCCACAATCAATTCAGTCAAATTCATACCCAAGTTCAAGATCTCAAGTCATACTAAAAAAATAAAAATAAACATAACCACAAAAGTCAAAGTTTTTAAAAGATGTTGGTTCAAATTTAGTTCTCCCCCTTTTTGTCAGCATTGAAAAGGGTGAGAAAGGAGTCATGTCTGCTTGGGAATGCGCACGATCTGGAAATCCCCAATGGACTGGACTACTCCTTCGAGCTTCTTCAGGTCTTCTCTCAGATGAGCTACCTCTTCTCCCTTGGCGTTGGCTTGAAGTTGCAGAGCGAGGTCTTTGAATTTATCCTCCAAAGAGACTGAAGATGCTTGTCCAGCATTCTTCAAAGCTTGGATTTCACAATCCAGAACATATATCTGGCTACGCATTTCCAGAAGAATATTCATGATGCTACGAAAATCTGCAGAATCATCCGTCTGTGTACTGGCATGAGCTTTCTCTGATTGAGTAAATGCAGACGATGGCACTTCAGTATAGTCTGGCAGATTTGGAATCGACGTATCACCTTCTTCAGGCAATTGAGAAGCCTGAATTTCTTCTGGGTCTTCTGGAGATTGTCTTAGATCTTCACTGACAGCAGCATGAGGTGTAGACCTCTCTTGCTTTCCAACTCCCCCTGTCTCTAGGACATTGAGAGGGGAAGAGTGATGATCATGCTCTTGATTTCCCTTCTCTCCAGATTTGTCAGCAGACTTTTCTTTTTCTCCTTTTTCTTCTTCTTCAACTTCTTTCTCCTTCTCTCTCTGTTCTTCCTCTTCTCTGTTCTGTTCTCCTTCTTCTCTGTTCTGTTCTCCTTCTTCTCTGTTCTGCTGAAGATCTGTCGGATGAGACACAGAACGTCTTGTTCTTGTCAGAGCTTGGATAGTGGGATCTTCATCATCTTCATCTTCATCTTCGACCTCAAGGATGAGAGTTCTTTTCTTCTTTTTTGATGGAGCACCAATGACCTCTTTTCCTTTTCTCTTTGAGGCAGACTGAACTGGAGATTTTACTTTGAATTTCTCCATTGCCTTGGAGAGTTCTTGCAGACGCATCTTCATTAACATTTTCAGCCCTACCACCATCTTATCACACGGTCGAACACAAAAAGTATGTGGCGGTTCAATGTTCGGATGTCGAAGATCTTGGTCACTGCACCGATAAGGCAATTGTCCTTTGTCTTTTGACATTGCTCGTACATATGGAAGAGAATAGTGTGCGGGAGAGAGAACTTCCGTCCCGAGTTGATCGCATACATCAACTTTGCTTCGTAAAGAGATACGAAGTCTTTGACGTAGACTTGGTCCGAGACAGATTGATCACAATCTTATGAAGCACAATGTTGATGGCATTCATCCTGGAATAGGTAATTTTCTTCTCTATGTCCCTATCTTTGACAAGATCCAGAGTAGTACGAGCAGGTGAGACTTTGATTGGAAGATAGCGTCCCCGTTCAACTCCGATTATGTCCGCCAACATATTCACATCAACCACGTAGACTTGGTCTCGAACACTGAATGAAATTTTATTCGCATCCAAAAAGCTAAGATTTGAATAGAAATAAGCGGTCAGTTGAGCATACCCGTCCGTAGAGTCAGAGCAAAAAGTCTCAAGTTGAAGCAAATTCAACTTCTCTCTTAAGTTCAAGTTGATGGTGTCCAGGAAGTCAAAATCGACACTTCTAGGGTTTATCACCCCTCTTTTCAACAAACAAATACGCTTTTTCCGATCCTTGGATTTAAACAAATCCATCCGATTTCCTTTCACCTTTGCTGCCACACCCATTCTAGGTTTAAATTCAAGGAACATTTTGTCATCATCGTTCCCGTCAATCAGATTTTGTCCTGGCATACGAGGATCACTTGGAATGTTCGCTAGAGCCTCCTCTGCCCTTCCTTTAGGAGCAATTCCCAATTCCTCCATTTTCCGCAGAAAAAGATACTCATTCCCATAATTTTTGTCCTTAAGGAAGTCATCTATATATTTTAACGAAGTACCGGTGCTTTTCAACGCACGATAAAGCTTATAGATAACGGAGGGTTTTTGGACTCTTACTGGGTCGGCATCCTCGATTATCTCTTCTTCCAGATTTTGACTTGCACCTTGTGGGGCAGGAGACGATGAATGACGTGGAGGAGAGCGAATCGGACTTTGTCGCTGACTTGATAAGTCTTCTTCCTCAGTGAGATCGAAGTGAGTCGGTCCCTTCTCCATTCTTTGTGGTCCCCTGCTTGTGATTCTTGATGATTTCCTCGAAGACGACATCTTTCTTTGTCTATTGGAAGATTCCTTCACTTACTTTTCCCAAGAAAAATGACCACTTTCTCGATGATGAACAAGGAGTAGAAACAGAATCGGGAGGAGAGTGCCTTTTAGGGTTTTGAAAATTGGGCGAAGAATAACTATATATATATATATATATATATATATATATATATATATATATATATATATATATATATCTCGGATTTGAAAAGAGAAGATTAATCGGTACAAGGAAAGTGTACGAACACTTCTTTTCAAAATCAATAACTGCCAAAATTAATTCCTTAAAAAAGACAAGTTTTCAAATTTCACACGAATTATATCGAATGAAAGAACGTACCTTTTCGAGATAAAATAGCAACTTACGCCTTTAGCCATGAATGGTTGAGTCTCGGGATTTAAAGTCTAAGAGATCAGAGTCTTAGAGTTGGTGAGTCTCTAGACTTTAACTTCTTCAAGCTTCAAAATGTTGAGTCTTGAGCGGATAAAGTCGAATTGATTTTTCTCCAAGGGCTTTGTGAATATGTCCGCTAGTTGACTTTTTGAATCAACAAATTGAATCGAGATTTCTCCATTTTGAATATGATCTCTAATGAAGTGATGTCGAATCTCAATATGCTTTGCTCTTGAATGAAGGATTGGATTTTTGGTGAGATTGATCGCGGGGGTGTTGTCACATCTCGATTTCGTGCATGAGTCTTCAATGCCAAAGTCTTGTAGCTGTTGTTTTATCCATAGAATTTGCGAACGCAGCTTCCAAGAGCTACATACTCTGCTTCTGTCGTTGAGAGAGCTACAGTGCTTTGCTTTCTTGAGAACCAAGACACTGTTCTGTTTCCAAGCAGTTGACAAGTTCCAGAAGTGCTCTTTCTATCGACTCTGCAACCGGCCAGATCTGCATCGATCATGCTCCTGTACAGCTTTTGATCTACTTTCTTCCCTTCTTCATCCTTGTCTATCTTCTGAGAACATGACATTGGTATGTCGGTCTTTTTGCACTTTCCCAATCCAAACCTTTTGACAAGATCATTCGCATATTTTTCTTGATGGATGAAAGTTCCTTTCTTCATTTGTTTCACTTGGAGTCCAAGAAAGAATGTTAACTCTCCCATCATACTCATTTCAAACTCATCCTGCATAGACTTAGAAAATTTCTTGCAAAGACTTTCATTAGAGGATCCAAAAATAATGTCATCAACATATATTTGAACGAGTAAAAAACTTTTGTTTTCCTTTTTGATGAACAGAGTAGTATCTACTTTACCTTTGTCAAATCCATTCTGTAATAAGAACTTACTTAGTCTGTCGTACCAAGCTCGAGGTGCTTGCTTTAGACCATACAGAGCCTTTTTCAGTCTGAAGACTGAGTCTGGCTTCTTTGGGTCTTGCTACTGGTGCGTAAGTCTCATCATAGTCTATTCCTTCTTCTTGCGTATATCATTTGGCCACGAGTCTTGCTTTATTTCGTACGACTTTTCCTTTTTCGTTCATCTTGTTCCTGAATACCCATTTGGCTCCAATAACAGTTTTACTTTTTGGTTTAGATGTCAATTCCCAGACATCATTGATGTTGAACTGTCTGAGTTCTTCTTGCATAGCTTCGATCCAGCTTTCATGAGATAAATCTTCTTCTATGCTTTTTGGTTCAATTTCAGAGATGAGAGCAACAGCACTAGACTCTTCACGTCTTTTGGATCTGGTGCGAATTCCTTCATTAATTTCGCCTATAATGAGATCTTTAGGATGACTGGATTTGTGCTTCCAGTTACTAGTTGATTTGCCTGGTTGATGATCTCTTTCTTTATTTGAATCTTCATGAGCATCTTTATGATGAACTTCCTGAGTCTGAGATGCTTCTTGAGTTGAAGACATTGGAAGGTCTAGAGCAGGTTCAGACTCTTTATGCTGAATCTGGCTGGATTCATCTTGTGTTGAGTCTTGGAATTTGACATTCATTGATTCCTCCACAGACTGGCTTTTCTTGTTATATCTCTATAGGCTTTGCTTGATGTAGAATATCCAAGGAAGATGCCTTCATCTAATCTTTCTTCAAACTCCAATGCTCTGGGTTCTTATTGGTCCGAAGAGATCCATATGAAGCAACTGCAGTACATGATTAGTAGATACATGATTTATTTGCTTAAATGAATTTCTTACCTGCTTTCCCAGAATGCATGGAGTGCATAAGTCAGACTTTTGGTATGGCAATTTAGGTAGTCCTCGAACAAGCTTCTTTGATGAGATTTTGGCTAATTGCTTCACGTTAACATGGCCAAGCTTTCTGTGCCATAAGACTGCTTCATCTTGAATCGAGATTAAGCATTGTTCTTCATTTGGCTTTACATCAAAGAGGTAGATGTTTCCATGCCTTCGACCCATGAAAGACTTAGTAGAGTCTTTACTAAGTCCATAGCAAATTCCTTCTTGAAAGGAGATCTTGAAACCGGTATCACACAATTGGCTAATGCTGAGAAGGTTATAGTTGAGTCCTTCTACTAGAGAAACATTGCTTATTGTGAGATTTCCAATTCTCACAGTTCCAAATCCCACGATGCTTCCTTTGCCGTTTCCTCCAAATGAAACATTTCCGCCGTTTACTTGAACAAGCTTTACGAAGCACTTTGAGTCTCCTGTCATGTGTCTTGAGCATCCGCTGTCAAGATACCATTTTATCTTTTTCTTGACGGAGACCTGCATTCAAAAGAGAGTCTCAAGCTTTCTTTGGTACCCAAATTTTCTTGGGTCCTTTGGAGTTAGTAGGATAAGCATTATTAGGCCATACTTTCTTAACAGGTTTCCAAACCATAGGACAGTCTTTTTCAAAATGATCTTGACTGTTACACTTTGAACATCTTAGAGCATTTCGACCTACAGACTTTACAAAGACTTTCTTGAAATGATTTCTGTAAGCCTCTTTTGACGGTCTTTTCTTAATTCTTTCTTTTACTTTTGGAAAATCAATCAAGGGGATTGTTTCCGCTGTCATACCTAGACCAGACTTATTAAAGTAAGGTCTTTGGACTGAAAGAACTTTTTCAAGTTTTTCCGACCCTATCGAAAACTTCTTTGAAATATTTGATAAGTCCGTTTTTAAGAAAACATTTTCTTTCAAAAGATCATCTTCTTTTTCTTTAAGAGCAGAAACATTTAGGTCTAGACTTTTAACTCTTTCTTCTAAAATAACTTCCTTTTGTTTCAGAATTGAGTTTTCCTTTTTAAGTTCGGAAATTCTTTTGAGAGAAGTCTTAAGACTGAAACACAGTTCATCAATATATTTAGAGACTTTGACAGAATTTTAAAATCACTTACCTCAAATTCATCGTGCGAGTCGATCCAGATCTGAGTTTGAGTCTGAATGTGCCATCAAACATATGTTGGCATATTCATTATCACTCTCTTCACATTCTCGTATCACCTGTGTTTCAGCTTTGAGAGCCTTTCGAAACTTCTCGGCTTTTCCTCTTTTCTTTTTCGAAAAAGGACAGTTGGGTCGATGTGTCCCTTCTTTTTACATTCGAAGCAAACTACATCTTTGTTTGGTTTCTCATCATCAACGAGACTTGGTCTCGCTGTTTCGAAAACTTTGTTTCTTTGGGATGAACCTTCTGCCTTTTCTATTCAGTTTTCTGAATCTTCTTATCATGAGAGCGAACTCCTCATCATCCATATCATCCTCGAATCTGCATCATCGAATCATCATTTGATTTTAGTGCAATAGATTTCTTACCTCTTGGATCTTCATCTTCATTAATTCGTTCCACTTCGTAAGATCGAAGAGTTCCAATCAGCTCGTCTACGAGATAATGGCATGATTCTTTGCGTCTCTCTTATTGAAGTCTTTATATGATTCCAATCCTTGGAGAGTCCACGCGAAGCTTGTTCACCTTCATGGGATTAGAAATTTTTTGTCCTTGGTTCTCAAGACCATTGACAATATCTCAAAACGACTAAACATGTCGGTTATAGATTCTCCTGGTTTCATTTTGAAGGCTTCATATTGACCGAGGAGAATGTTAATTCTGGTCTCCTTCACTCGACCGTCCCTTCATAGGTGATGTGTAATCTATCCCATACTTCTTTTGCTGTAATACAAGAAGATATTCTGTTATATTCAGTTGGAGATAAAGCACAGTATAAAGAGTAAATTGCTTTTGCATCGAGTGCTTGTCTCTTGTTTATCTCTTCCTGAGCCATTCCGCTGGTTTCAATAGTGTCTTTCCCTCTTTCGTAGATTGATGCAGCAGCGGAATGATTCCTCTTTCCACAATGTCCCATTCCGTAGGATCCTTTGATCGAAGGAAAGCTTTCATCTTGTTCTTCCGGATGTTGTAATCCTTTCCATCGAAGTAGGGAGGTCTCGTATTGCTTTGCCCTTCCATCGCCCCGGTGCTAGCATACTAGCCATGGATCTTTTACTCAAGTAAAACACTTCAAACAAAGTAAGAACATGGGCTCGATACCAATTGATATTGCTAGTATGAGTACCTAGAGGGGGTGAATAGGTATACAAAGAATTTTCTTGAAGATTGCACAATACTTTAGACAGTTAAAGAATTTGCAATAATTAAAAATCAATCGTGAGACTGAGTAAGGGAAAGAGAGAATTGAACCCTCGGTTTATAGTGGTTCGGCTTGATTCAAGCCTACGTCCACTCTTCTGCACTGACAGCCAATTGGCTGGATTCCACTATGAACAAAGAAATGTTACAGTGTTGATCTTCCTTGATTTCTCGGTGTAGATGATCTACCACACTCACTCGAGGTATCACCAAGTACAAACACTCTCAATGTATACAATTTCGCTCGAATGCCTTGACTAACAATCAAGGGTCTTCAGACTCTGGAATTTTTCTATCAATCACACACTTAAAACAACTAGAACGTCTTCCTTTTATACTCCTTTATGCCATCATAGCCGTTGGCACTTACCAAAGGAATTCCTCCAATCTACCCGTTGGACGGAATCAATCAAGAAGATCATCCGAGCTATTTAAGGAATCTGATGATAGCCCATCAATCCTGTTCGCCCATACAATCGATCTTGGTTTCCAAGAATAGAACATTCCAAGATTGTTTCGTCAACCATCGGATCTTCAATCGATCTTAGATAAGAATTAAAGAATCCGAAATGATTATCCAACCAAAGAATCTATTCCAGAGGATAGGATCGAATCCTCAACCATAAACCTCGGCTTTGGATTTCCTTCGTCACTGGATTAGAAAGACTGTCAGTGAGAATAGACTTAAGTCTTGAGTCTTGAGTCTTAAGTCTTGAGTCTTGAGTCTTGAGTCTTGAGAATACAAAGTCTTCAGACTTTAAACTGTCGGTCTCCGAACATCCAGACTTTAGACTGATAGAAACGTTTTGTCAGCTTCAAAATATTCTGGAAAGATTTCTCCAACACTAGGAAGATAATGCTTTGAACTCCTTAACAATGTATAAAGAAAAGGATGCTTGCATATCTTTTAGTTGGGGTGGAAGGAAAAAAGAATTTACATATGAGGAGTCTGAATTACCATCTGCACTGTTTTTGTTTGATATATGTTTTCCTTCTCTGCTAGACACTCTGTTATACTCATGTGCATAAAGTTCTTATCTGATAGTCTGTTATGTTAGCTTTTATAATGAAATTGCGATTCTTTTTATTTCTCCAATGACAGCTGTATTTTTCATTGCAGTGTTTCCATCAGAATTTCATGATTACTATTGCTTTGTGAAGCTGTAAAGAGCCTTTTCAGATTTATAGTGGTTCACATCCTACGACATCATTAATTCCTCTTACTTTCCCATAACGGTGACTGTCTTACAAGCTGTGCCTTTTGGCTTTAGTCATTTATGCTGCTATGGGGATGGTCCTAATGTGGTTTTTGTGATTACTTCATGTCTATAGCTTATTTCAATCGGGTGTTTGTTTACTGGCTGTTTTTGCTTATATAGGTGACTGATATATATGGAAACTACCTTTCTACTGAAGAAGCTAATGGATCTAAAGTGTCAGATAAAGGAGCTTTGCAAGTTATGTTAGATTTGGAATTTTTATACAATATTCTTTACGGAGGTAATTCCACTATGGATGGGGAGTTGTCTAGAAGTTCAAAGCCAAAGTACTTGCTTAGGCAAAAGGATCAAAGACAGAAAAAGTCTGCCATCAGAACACGTATTGATCGGCATATATATATTTAAAAGAAGAAATCTTATCTCTAGTACTTAATTGTTTTGTAGTTTTATATATATATATCGGACATTATTGACTAATTTTGTCTCTTGGTATGTAATAAGATTAACCTCCCTACTTTTTTATTCTAATAATCCATTTACTTGCCTTTTCAACCAAAAAAGAAAAAAAGAAGAGGATGGAGAGAACCAATTGGAGATGTCCATAAATGTTGTAGCGCTTTGTCGTCATGATACGGAATTAAAAGCCAATGTCACATTTTAAGAGTATAATTAGGCATCTCTTTAACCATTTCCATGATTAAATTATGTTGACATTGAAAAAATATGGATCAAGCAATTAATGTTTTAACTTATGTGAGGATTATGACTTTTAACGTGGAGTCTAATTCTCCACATATTTCCTGTGTCGAGAAACTATAAGTGGACCATACCATAACCTTCGAAATAATTAAGTTTTTGACTAACGAATATTGTCTATTTGTTCTGCATTATAGTTTTCAATCCCTAATCAAAATCAAATGGCTCGCAATTCAACCTGAATATAAGGCCATACAAGCTTTGGTGTTCTAAATAGAAACTATTTTCACCAATATATTAATTAATGAATACAATTTTGTAAGAATTGGGGATTGCCCAGTCCGATTTGCATGTGGGTCCACTGAACCAACAAATGGGTCCTAGTTTCAATTTTTTGAAACCGGTCCTTAGTGGGCACTTCCCGGTTCCAAGGACAAAATCACCAGCTCCGAGCATGCTCACCCTTAGCGAGGATAGACGATGAGACTAGATTTGGCTAGCAAAGGATTGGTGAGTAATCGCATGACCCAATCATCCTCCGCCAAAGGTCACACGACCTCAGGTGACCACCGCTTGGGTTGCACGATCATAGCCCTTTGTCGGCTTTGGAGAAGAATTTGAGTTCTTTTTTGATAAAAATATAAACAAAAATGCTGCTAAAAGTCCTTTGTAAATTTTTTTTTGCTGCTAAAATTCCTTTGTAAATTTTTTTTTGCCATACACTACTTAAACCCAAAATCCCCTTGCAAATAGTTTTTACCAAACACAATTTGCATTTCCTCAAAAGGTTTTGGCATTTGTGTTACACCAAAAGCCCATTTACAAAGTTGAACCAAATTAACCCTAAATGTAGACTCAATTCATCCCAATAGCATCGACTTAGGATTTAGAATATACAAGAGGTGCATAGGTCGTGGATATTCTTTAGATTGGATTAATCCTGCTTCCTTTAAAGGTCACTTGAATGTCTCACTAAATTCGTTCATTGTTTGTTTAAATTTGACTGCATACGTTTATTGGGCACTTTTGAAATGACGTCAATCACAAACGGCATGACACGGTCAAGTCATCGCCCCCCTCGTGACATCGAAATTTCACTTGAGAATAGGTGGTGAAGTTTTTAGTTTTCCTAAATCCAAAGGATAACTATATGAATAGGTAAATCAAAAAAATCCTATCAGTTGAATGATAAACCTTTCTTTTTTTGTCAAAAGAAATTTTCGTTTATTTACCCAAATGACACATGAAATAATCTACATGAAATTTCGAAAGTCATTGCAACAAGATAAAATCATAGGACTCCAAAACAAATAAAAAACTAGAAATCAAGGTATATCATCGGAGCATGATTAACAAACATAATGATGCTCATGTCTTCAAGAATAGATTTGTGACTGCATTCAAACGAAAGGATTGCCGACCGATCACCAAATCGCACATAATCATCAATGCAAGTACACATCGGGATCTCAGTTAGTAATTACGGTTTCACCTTTCACGGATGTGCTCCTAAGTTTGGTATCCCCAATACCACACAGCACGAGCTAAAAGAGCAAGCACTTTAGCAAGTGTTAGATACCAAAACTTTAACCAAAACATGTTGAACGAATGCATATTTGACGTCAAAATTGCTATAAACACCGTTAAAATTGGAGGTGGAGTACTTATTAATTAAAACTTCTAGATCTAGAATTAGACTGGAGAGAAAAAGCTCACACATCTAAGATCAGGAAAGCAAACCTCCCAGATCTAAATTTAGATCAGAGAGTAAGGAAATGAAGAAAAGATAATAAAGGGCAAAGCAAGCGGGTAAGCGAGGGAGAAATTCTAAGTCAAATGCCTCTCTTCCAGAATTTGAAAAGATGGAGAGAGGTTGAAACTTAGAGAGGGAGAGAGACAAAGAATCTCTCTGTAAACTTAACCGAATGTCAGACTTAAATATTTAGTTTTCCTAGTTTACTTGACCCATAGGTAATTAGTTGATTTTTCCCTAACGCTTACAATTTTAGGTTCCCAATAAATGATTGATGATGACTCCTAGTACATATGATTTGAATTGCTGTAGCACACCCCAACCTGAGACCGGAAAGACTCTAAGCCTTAGACCATCAAGCGGATTACTTTTGAAATTTCGATTTCTTTTCACTTTCAAATTTTTCAATTTTGTGATTCGAAAGCACAACCTCCTTTCTTCGTAAAAACTGTGAAAAGATCCCGTGGTGTGACTGAGGATCTGGACTAATAACTTGGCTTATGTGGTGAACGTCACATGCTGCTTCGGCAGTAGGTTTCCGTTCCGATCGGCCTAGGAAATATCTTAACTGAACCTCAGGCCTAGAATTTTGGAAGATTATCGAAATTTAGGCGCTTAGAGCACAAGGTTGGTGGCATATAGCAGTGTTTCCACTTGATTTCTCAGCCAAGGTTGGAAGGTTCACGTGGTTGTGGTTTTCCTGAACGGGATCCCAAGGGAAGTGGACAAGGCCTGAACTCTTCAATTTATTTTATGAAAATTAAATGATTTAAAAATATTTTTTATAATAATTACATATATCATTTGAAATAATTAATTAATAGGAAATATTTTCTAATTATTTAGTTTTTTTTTAAAATTGATAGAAGTTATTAATTTTATGAAAATATTTTTTAAATCAATCATTTTTCTCAAAATAAACAAACTTATTTTGATAAGAGAACTTCTTTGTGATAATGGGGGTCGAATTGCAAATATTAGATCAACTTGTGTCCTCTTCTGGAAATTCTCCAAAGTCGAGTCTCATTTGAAATTGAAAACTTCATCCCGCATGTCTCCTGGCGGGGAACAGCAGGGCCTTGCGCTTCCCTTTTGCTTCGACATAGAGAAACTCCCGCCAAAATCCCCCTCCGTCGCCGCCGGCTTCTACCGATGTACGGAGCCGCCGCCGAGAGCCGGAGCGCCGCCAGCGGCTCCGTCGACACCAGCGACGTCGGGAAAGTACTCGCCATCTACTTCCCCGAGGCGGAGGTATCGGCGGCGGACGACGATTTCAGGCTGACGATCCAGCTCATCCGGTTCCTCTCGACTCCTCCCGGTCAAGGCCTCGTTTCTCAGGTCCCGTCTCTCGTCCCGCTTCTCGATTCGTCGCCGGTCGCTTGATTCCAGTGGTCTGTTACCGGCGAATGAGCCGTCCTTTCATCTGTTTCGGCCGGCCAGGAAATGGCCGACCGGACGTTAGGATCTGCGAACTCCTGTTTTGCTCGGTTCGGCAGTTTGGCATGGATCGGGTTGTTATATCATAGGCCACCTTTCGATAAAGCCGCACGAATCTGGTGGTTCTTCGGTCGAGGCTCGCAGGATTTTTCTTCATTTGGTCACGCTCGTGAATGTGAATTGGGAATGCGTGTTTTTGCTGGATTCTGATGGCATAAGTTAATGGTGTGCTGGACATGGGATTATCGGATGTTAATTTGGAACTAGCGGTATTAGACTAAATTACTGTGAACTTACTCGGATCATGTAATTGGTAGAGAAGAAGTAGAACAATTGCAGGCTATGGGAGTAGCAGGAGGAGAAAAGTAGTTCTTACTCTCTTTTTATGCCTATTCTGTGGAGAAAGTCCATGCTTTGCTCCCAGTAAGTCATTTAATACGTTTTGGTTGACGTGTTTGTAATTCTCAATTGGTATCTAAGCCTCAATGTTCGGCTCTAGAAATGGATTGCTGCCGTTGGTTGCATGAAGGCTGAATTTCCACAGAGAGTTTTGAGCAAGTATATCACTAATATACATTCTTAGTTTGCTTTCTAGAAGTGGGTTACTCCCCATACACTATTCTACCAAATAATGTTATTTTGTGATCCTTCCATATTTTCTTAAATGATATGAAGTCCACTTTAGCCTCATTCAACTCGTCTAGTACCTAGCCTTGAATTTGACTATCCTAAAGTATGACACTAGCATTCAAATCCATCCAACAGGTGAGGGACGATAATGGTTTGTCCATCTTGCCACTTGATTTTCAACAGTTTCGTAAACTGTGTTGCACTGAGCTGTTTTACGAGCTACTGGAGGAAAAGAAGAGACCTAAAGAAGCTCTATTATGCATGAGTGCTGCGGTGCACAAGGTACAGGGTGAAGTGGTCAACATTCCCTTACATTTTAAATTTTGTGTCCTCATGATCTTCCTAATGTGCAATGCAAGCAGGTTCTCATGGCCATAGAAGATAGTGACAGATCAGAAGTTGACAGGAAAGTTAATATACGTTTATACAACTATCCCGAATCTATGATTGCTCTAAAAAATCTCAAAGCGGCTTACATTGGTAATGTCCCTTCCTGATTCTCTTGTGCTTTTAATACATCCAGGTCAACTTAGTTTACTTGATCAGTATGGTGAAACTGATTTTCTCTTGTTTCATGGTAGACAAGCTTGTGTCTCTGCGTGGTACCGTGGTAAAAGTTAGCACTGTGAAGCCTTTAGTGGTGGAGATGACTTTTGATTGTGCAAAGTGCAAATCCTCCATTAAGCGTATTTTCCCGGATGGAAAATTTTCACCGCCAGCAATGTGCAATTTGCATGGATGCAAGAGCAAAACTTTCGTTCCAATTCGATCTACTGCCCGCGCAATAGATTTTCAAAAGATAAGGTATGCAGGTAGATAGTGTGCCTGTGTTCACTACCTTTTCGTCCTTTACTGCAGTATTATCAACTCGATCCTCGTTGAGCAAAAAACATCAAATTTCTTTACCAAAAGTCTTTTTCCTCTACTCCCTTTTTCCCATCAATGTTTAGGGTGCAAGAACTTTTGAAGTCTGAAAGTCATGAAGAAGGTCGGGTCCCTCGCACTGTTGAATGTGAACTGACTGAAGATCTCGTTGATGCGTGCATCCCTGGAGATGTAGTGACTGTAACTGGATATGTGAAAGTAATAAACAATTATATGGATATTGGGGGAGGTACTATTTACAAGACAAACAAGTCTTCTGCATTTATACTATTTACATGACTAAGATATCTACATTCTGCATTTATACTATTTACATAACTAAGATATCTACATTCGTTATCCTTGCTGCTACAAAATTCTGTGCATCTTAAAGTAAACTGCGCCACTGAACTTTATTTCGCCAAAATATAATTGGACATGTAAGTCCTAAGGTCTTGCTCTGTTGTCCCTGGCTTGGCTAAACTCCTCACCTTTTGTCACGTGGATGGAGCTACTTGTCTATTAAAAAATTTAAACCCTTGCTTCTATAAATATCTTATCATCTCTGGGCAAACTGCACCCCTGAACTTCATTTGGTCAAGATATAGTTTGACATGTGTCAGTCCTAAGGGTTTTGGTTAGTTGTCTCTGTGATTGGTAAACTCCTCAGCTTTTGCTTCACGTGGATGGAGCTGATTAGCTATTTTGGTATATTTGATTGGGTCCATTGAATTTTACTTGACACAGCCAGTATGATCAATTCACTATGACTTTGCTTCTCTTATCCTCATTTTTCTGCAGAAAACCCTTTACACATTTGATTGTACACCTTCCAAATTTGTCTTCCAGAACCAGTCTTGTTAGAGAGCTTGAATGGTAGCACCTACACTGTTGTTTTTACCTCGTTTGCTAGCATCTTTGTCATCCTTTTCGATACAATTGATTTAGTTTGAGCCTCACAGCAAACTGAAAACATGGTATGGGCTGATACATTTCCTCTCTAATTGTAAAACCATACACATCTTCTTCCTTTTATTCTCCTAGTTTTTTGCATCATAGTATATTTAATGTTTCTTTTACATAAAACATGTTTTGTGTCACTAAAATTTGCACTTCTTGTCATGTCAGGGAAATCAAAGACCAAAAATCAAGGATTCTACTACCTATACTTGGAAGCAGTTTCAGTAAGAAGTTCCAAGTCACAATCTACCATTGAGGACTCGCAAGATCCTATTTCTGATACTAAAGCCACAGAGATGTCTGACTTATTCTCATTTACTACACGGGATTTAGAATTTATTGTCAAGTTCTACGAGGAATACTCATCTGATATCTTCCGCCAAATACTACAGTCCATTTGTCCATCCATCTATGGCCATGAGCTTGTTAAAGGTAACTCAATGTTCTATCTCTTAATTATATAACTTCAACACTTTGTTGAAGTGCCCTTGACGAGAACCTTTTTTGTAACATCACTTGTTGTCTGCTTGACTACTTTACGAAGCAACTAGGCTGCATGTAAAGGCCCTTACAGAATTGACTTACCCAGGAGCGATGGCTGCTTCTTTTCTTTTTAATTAGTTATTTTAGCATTTTGAAAAATATTTGCCCGAGATTGTATAGTCAACTGCAGCATTATATATGTTCTCTAAGTCAATGTCACTATCTTAGTAACATCGCATCACTTGATATTGGCACATGGCTGTAGACTACTTTTGCTGCCTTTAATTGCTTCGCTCTTTCAAGTACATACATGCGTGTCTTCTATGATCTCTTTCTCTCTCTGTCTCTCTCTGTGTGTCTCTTTTCAAAATGCATGCAATGGAGGAATACTTCTGTTCTCACTCTCGAGCAGGACAATGGCATAAAATGCCTAAATTGGTTTTCAACCTGTTAGGGCATCCTGAATGGATGCAGGCCATCATTTCAAATTACCAGGTTGTTTGGTTGGGATGCAGAAACATACATGTTACCCTTAAAAAGATCAAGATTATTCAGCCCTGCATTCTCCAATCTTGCTAGTATGCCTCATATGGCACCTGGAATGTGATGATTGACTTCTTGCTAGACTTTCCAATGTTGGGTTGGAAGCTCCATCATGCATAGAAGATTTCCCACATGATCCGCCTTTGCAAATGTTGTACTTCTGAAGTTTTTGATAGCTTTTCTATGATTCATACTATAGACAACTTCATTCAAGGTTATTTTTTTTTCTTCTGGGAGTTGCATTTAAATATGACAGCAGAAGGGTGCATAATCTTTTGCTTTCTTCAGCGGGAATAACACTAGCACTCTTTGGAGGTGTGCAGAAGCATTCAATGGACAAGAACAAGGTCCCTGTGAGAGGAGATATTCATGTCATTATAGTTGGTATGCTTAAATCCTTCTTCTAGTTAGATGAGAATGCAAAGGTGTTAATTGGCTATTTTGCATGTGTAGAAGTCAGGCTTGAATTCATGATTGTCTGATGATAAATGTATGATCAGTCATTTTGGAGGCTATTGGACAATACTTCCTACTTAATGGAGGCTAATAATCATTTTGTCAGGTGATCCTGGTCTAGGTAAGAGCCAACTCCTGCAAGCAGCAGCAGCTGTTTCTCCAAGAGGGATATATGTGTGTGGTAATGCCACAACCAACGCTGGCCTCACTGTTGCTGTTGTAAAGGATGCCATGACGGGTGACTATGCCTTCGAGGCTGGTATTTCCTGTTGCTTCCAAATTGTCATTCTCAAACTTTCAAATCAAATTCCATTATTCCTGTATGATTCATAAATGCAAAACATGACAAGATAAGTTTAGCTAGTACATAAACCTAAGGAAGTTACCTTTAATACTTTTGAGCAATGAAGCTTTGAGGGATAACATTAACTGTTACTGCACTCTTGCTCGAAATTAAATTGTCCTCATACTTCTTTCTTAGTTAAAAATGGTTCATCTGCCTTTTAAAAGTGCCCAACATTAGCCCTTAGACCACACCAGCGATGAATTTTGCTGATGTGAACTTAACTTTGTTTGTCATTGTGTGGGGTTCAAAATGGTGTTTGTACATTTTATTTGCTTTGGAATAAGTCCTAAGGGCTTGCTGCTTTCCTCAATGCGCCCATGAAGCCACAACTCAATCGTTGCCTTGTCACCATCTCTCTTCCGCTCCTCTCTCATGTTGGCAACCGGAGAGGGCAATGCTACCAATTCCAACCATTCACAAGGGCGCATTTTCCACTGTTGGGGCTCAGATTTGCTTTTCACATCCTAATTGCAATGGAGAATAGGATATACAAACCCTAATTGTGGAAATTAGGGCTTTTAACTCTGATCTATTGTGGAGATAGGCTTTATAAACCCTGTATTGGGGTTTTTGAGCCCTCATCTGTGTCGAATGAGGGTTGGCAAACCTCACCCAGCCTTGCACGAGGGTTTTGACAATAAGTAGTGTCTGGGCGGTGGCAGCTCTGCTGCATGGCCTGTGTGTGGGTGTGGTTGCGCGTGTGTGCACGCGCGCCTGGACACATAAGTGCTGCATGTTAAAATTTAGGGAATCAGAACAAGACAGATGCATTGAGCTTTTCCAAATCCAAATAAGCATTCTAGGGGAGCATTTTGATGGAATGACCAATGGTAAAAACTTTCAAAAAGTACAAGAACAGTTTTGGAAAAAAAAATTACTACGACAATTTTGAATTACAGGCAAGAGTATGGGGACCACATCATTACAATCTTATATCCTGATAAGATGATGGATTAATTGACATATCAGTGGGATTGGCCTTTTCAAAGTGATGTGAAATGATCGTAATGGTGTCTCTCCTCCCAAGCTATGCATACATAAACCTGTAGATAAGTTCCAAAGATATACAGGTAAGATCATGAGAAATCAGCATAAGATTGACAACCCTAGTGGTTTGGGACATGTCTTGGTACAGTCTGTGTCTGCAGTTGACAGGAAGTGCTGATAATTTGGTAAGATCATGTCACTGAATTTAAAAGGGAAGAAGAGCTGATCATGCTTCCCAATGGCTGCAAAGTGGTCATGGGACCATGATCTGTATATTAATCATATAGTAGTTAGAGCAGTAAGCTTTGTCCGCTCATGGCAAAGGTTCCTCAAGTGGGTATTGGAGTATGGACCTTTGGTTAGCATTGGCTGTTTGCAGCCATGAGAGTTTGGAACCATTGAATTTAGGGTGCTTGATCAATGTGCTATCACAGAAATGTTCCTCGTTTTCCTTCCTTTTGCTGCATGTTGCTCAAAAGTTTAAAGGGAGATGGTGCATATTATGTCTCTTTTGTTTCCTTGGTCTCAACTAGCCTTTGTGTTATTTTATTAATCTATCTTTTTTCATTTAAAGTTCAGTTGCATTATTTTCCTTAGTCATGAACAATTGGAAAGTCACTTCTTGTCAATGACACTCGATCATTTCCAATAGGTGCAATGGTGCTTGCAGACCGTGGATTATGTTGCATTGATGAATTTGATAAGATGTCTGCAGAGCACCAGGTCCATGCTAATGGCATACCATCCTATCATTTACCCCTTGACAGAAGGTGTTAAATATTGCTAATGTTAGGTATTTCAGGCCTTACTGGAAGCCATGGAACAACAATGTGTCTCCATAGCAAAAGCTGGACTAATTGCAAATTTATCTGCACGCACTTCCATCTTAGCAGCAGCAAATCCAGTTGGAGGACATTATAAGTATATCTCTCTGATATCATAGCTGGGTTAATTCTTTGTTATGGTATATAATTGCAATACTGACCAGTGAAATTTTTGTTTACACACGATGAAAATATATCCGCAATATCGGGGTTACTTTCTTTTTATCTGGCTGTATAACTTATTACTCAACTCACACTTTCAAGCATCCTGGCCTTTATATCTTCATTTTATTTAGATACGACAATGACCAGTGCAATTTTTTTATACAGACAATAAAAATATCCCCACAAAAGTGATGTTACTTTCTTTTAATTTGGTAAACTATGTAAGTTTTACCTTGGTTGACTCTTTCAAGCATTCTGGTCTTTATTTCTCTTTATTTTACTTCATTACAAAATTTTCTAACTGCACTATCATTTTTCCAAGCGAATCAAAAAGAATATTTAGTCTTTGAATTTCTTCTTTTTGCATCAGTTATGTTCGGGATATGGGAGCATAGAGAATCAATAGAATTTTAGTTCGAGAATTTAGTTTAAAGGAAGTCACTGATATCTAATATTTCAATTGCAGCCGTGCAAAGACAGTAAATGAAAACTTGAAAATGAGTGCTGCTCTCCTTTCAAGATTTGATCTTGTTTTCATATTACTTGATAAACCTGATGAGTTATTGGATAAACAAGTGTCAGAGCACATTATGTCGGTAAGTTCTTGTCAGCTTGTCACAGCTATAATAGCATTGCTTGTAGCCTGTTCATTCTTGAACAGCAATGATGATGTCATAAATTTTGCGGGGCCATACAAGTAGAACATGTAGGTATGCTTAGCGCTTGGTAGGTCAGGAGCAGATTTGAATGTTCTTTCTCTCACTTAGACATGAACTCTGCATTGCTTCTCCCATTTGATATTTTGTTAGAGCATTTAATTGGGAAATTGTCATAGCTATGAAGCATTGCTTAGATGTGAAAAAGGTTATTTGCAGTTGCAATTTATAGATGCATGTATTTGCCATGGTAGAGATTGTCTTGACAAAAGTGGTGAATGAATGTCACTGATGCTTTTTGTTCTATAGCGTATTCCAGTATCATGGGTGGAATGGGTTCACCAATGAATATTTGAGGAAAACCTTTTGCTATTTGTCAAATTATTTAGGTCACGTGCTTAAGGCTAGAGCAAATCTCAAATGCTATTTTTCTTCTCACAAGAATTGCAATGCTTAAATTTAACCATAATTTTGCAGCTGCATGCTAGTTATGGAGAACATTTACCAGTGACTAAAAAGCTTATCAAAGGTGAGCCACCTCCCTCCTCTCTGTTCTCTCGTCTCCCATCCATGTCAGCCTAGAGCTGCAACTACCTTGCTTCTTGCTCAATCCTGTATCACTGACCAAAATCTCTGGTGTGCAGATTCCCCCGCTTCATCAATCAAAGCATTGCAGAGTGGTGGGGCAGTGGATCTAGGTGTAAAAGGCTCCTTAGTTTCAAGATTAAGACTTGACCCAAGAGAGAGCAGTGAGTTTGTTCCATTGCCTGGGCCACTTATTCGCAAATATATTGCTTATGCAAGATCTAATGTCTTCCCAAGGTGTGTTCCCTCTTTGTTCTTTTTGCATAAGCCTTAACAATTGGATGCTATATCACTTTCTACATCCTAATTTATGCAGTTTTTTCTCATGCAAAATACATCACCCTTCCCTTTATAAGGATGTCAAAACCTGCAGCAGAAATTCTGCAAAAGTTCTATCTGCGATTAAGAGATCGCAGTACTTCAGCTGATAGCACTCCAATAACAGCCAGGCAACTTGAAAGTCTGGTGAGATTGGCAGAAGCTCGTGCTCGGGTAGATTTAAGAGAAGAGATAACTGTTCAGGATGCTTTGGTGAGTATATATAGAAGATTTGAGATTGACAGCCACTTTTGTATCGTCTACATTTAAATCCCCTCTCAAGTCATATGAGTGCTGCCCATATTTCAGGATGTCGTCGAAATCATGAAAGAATCCCTGTACGATTCTTACATGGATGAACATGGTTTTGTGGATTTCGGTCGAAGTAGTGGGATGAGTCAACAGAAAGAGGCAAAACGTTTTTTGAGTGCCCTCAATAAGCAGTCGGAATTGCAGCAGAAAGATTGCTTCTCAATATCTGTACGCTGCCTTTTTATCCCTGCCACAATAACCTTAATTCTTGTCTGATTTTCTTCTTTAACTTCTAGTAAATATTTAATGGTTTTATGAAATCATGCCACAGGAGATTTACAGTCTAGCAGATAGGATTAGCCTTCGAGTTCCGGATATTGACACCTTTGTAGACAACCTAAATAGCGTCGGTTATCTACTCAAGAAAGGTCCAAGAACCTACCAGGTACATACTTTTCTCCACTCGGAATTCAACTTCCTTTGAATGTTAAGTGTAGGATCTGCAGGATTTTCCTAGTTAGCATAAGTAAAACTTCAGAATACTTTTGCCAGAAAACATTGCGTTTAAATCTTGACATCTTCGGCCATTAGATTATTTGCTCTTCCTTTGACTCTTATGCATACATGAACATTCTTTAGAGAAGTATAACCAACTTCACTATGAATTTTCCATGCACTAACGAGACCTTAGTCCAGTGCTTTAACACTACTGTTCAAGTTCTTCCCCCATTTCAAGGTTGATTATATGGACCCACAATGGTCAAGCTCAAGAGTAGTGACGTTTATCTCCACTAAATGGGGTTGGCTATATAAACTCTATTCTGTATTAAACCCAACATATCTAAGCATTCTAGATCGACTATAGTGAACTTATCAAAAAGGCACCTTTGCCAACTAGGCTACATAGTGAGGGCAAAACCTTCTTGTATGATGCTGGTAATTCCATAGGATGAATGCATTTTTTCGTTTGCAATGTGCTGACTGGATATGTACTCGTGATCAATCGAAAGAAACATCCCTGTTATGAACACATGTTGGGTAAATTTCCTCTAGTAACAAAGAAAGTTCATGCTACTGAAAATCACTCGTTAAGAGAATAGATAAATGGCAATCACTATTCTGCAAGATTGTTGTTGTGCGCTGTTTCAGCTTAAGTTCGGCCCTTGTTGTAGGTGCTGTCCTCATCTTACTCCAAGAGTCAATCGTCCAGGGCGAGGAGCTAACTCGCACGCTTTGGAACAGGTCAAAAGTCTTTTACATGTGCTGCCTCGCTTTTGAAAGAGGGCTTTAGTGCATGTGAGCCTATTTTTGTGCATGCTTGTGGGCTATGTGGGGAATTTCATTTGTAAAAATTTTATTGTCATTATACAAATCCAGGCGAAATTGACTTTTCCATGACACCTGAAAGGGGGAAAACAAAGGAATTAGAAGAGACCATTTTGGTCAGACGAGTCTAATTTAAACTGCATTACGAGTCTCGTTGGCCGGATAGACAGATGCGTTATTGGGAAGAAAGGATGATTGAATGTTCTTACGGACTTAATCACGTTTGTTGTTGCAATAATTTCCATTTCGCTTGCAAAAAGAGATGCGATGGAACGCTAAGCGTGCAGAACTATTTAAGGGCTTCCAAGGAATACTCAACCATCATATGAAATCAATAAGTTAATAGAATTAGGGATAAAATAGGGGATAATTATTTAAAAAAGTCATAAATTTATTCTACGAATGCTAATTTAGTTCTAATTTTTTTAATTTGATTAAATTTTTGATAATCTGCTAATATAATCATTTTGACCAATTTTGATTGGAAATCGTTGATGTGGATTTCATTGTCCCATGTGGTACAATCGATGCTGATGATGTTGATATGAACAATTTTTGCAATTCCTAAAAAAAAATTGAATTTTTTATTTTATTTTCTCTTTGTAGGCAATAATACAAATTTAGAAATTTTTTAAAAATTGTAAAAATTGTCCACGTCAATATTGTGTTGGACTAAAAGAAAATTACTATGTTGGACAATTGGTGTCTATGTTAGCGATTTATAATCAAAATTAGCAAGAAAAATTATGTTGACAAATTGCCAAAAAGTTTAGGATTAAATTAGCCAAATCAAAAGTTGTAAGACTCAATTGGCATTTGCACAATGGATTTAAAGCCTTTTTGGTAATTCTCCTTACTAAAATGTACCATGTGCCTCTGAATTGTTGTAGAATCTTCATATAGGTTTGTTTCTTGACCTTTTTCTATGCAATATGCCTTTTTGTTTAATTTCGTTCTTTCATCAATCTGATTATTTATAATTAGACACTGACACCTCGAAAAACGAAAACATTTGACTTAAGAAAAAAGTATCTTAAAAGTCTTATCTATTACATTTATGTCAATCTAATTCTAAACTTTTTATTGATGTCAATTAAATCATGAACCTTTAAAGCTAGTGCCAATTTAATCATTTCAACTAACATTGGCCGAATATTGTTGATGTGGATGTCGGCTTACATGGGACAGGTCAGTGTTGATATAGATAATTTTTAATAATATTTTAATATTTTTAAATTTTTATTTATTCTAATATTTTTAAGTTATTTAATTAATTAATTTTATTTTTCCTTTTTCTTCTTTTCCTTCTCTTTCCTTTTTATTTTTTTATTTATTTATTCTTTCTCTTCCTTCTTCAGCTATGGATGAGGCTTAAGCCTCACTAGTGGCCGATGAGGCTCACTATAGGTTAGCGAGGTCGATCTCACCTTTGGTTTATTGTTGAGCCAGCGATCAGCTAGAGAAAGAAGGAAGGGAAAAAAAAAAAAAAGGAAAAAAAAAAGAAAGAATAAACAAATAAATAATTTACAAAATATTAAAAAATTAAAATATTATTAAAAGTTGTTTATGTTAGTGCTAATTGTGTCATATAGGGCGGATACTCTGAAATCTAAACAATCAATCTTTTTTGTAATATAAAATTAGGAAATATGCAAAATAATCAAAATTTGAGTAAAATTCATGATAACATAAAAAGATATCTTATTTTTGGGTCTTTGTTTAGATATATGATAGCACATTGTCTTTCGTAAGTATTAGGACATTAAAGCATAATCAAAAGATTATGTGCCATATCATCTAGTATTGATATGTAAGATGCGAAGATCGATTTGTATTACAACGGAACCATAACAATAAAATATGCACTAAGAATTAGGATAAAGCCTACTCTATTTGACAGGTAACTACAACAAGTTATTAATCAATAAAAATGTTAAATATCTGCACGCGCGTGCGTGCATGTATGTATATGTATATGTATGTAAGCATGTATAAAGTTAGTAGCTTTAGCGATAGATTGATGAATACACTTCAGATACAATATTTGGTGGAATCACCTAATAAGATGCATATAATTTGGATCTTGAATCATAAGATATTCATTAAGTATGATTGATCTTATATCAATTAGGAAATAATTGTAAGAATACATTTCCTTTCTTTTCTCCAATTTGAGCGAGCATTTACATATAGGAAAGGATCCGAACATGTTTAATTTATCGAAGGAGATGGAATTTGTAATTTGATCTTATATATAGTTAGTGATCCAAATTAATGTGAAAAGGCATAAGTAGTCTTTGGTCTCTTACTTGAAATTCCAAAGTATCTTCATACTTTTTTAAAAAATTACACCAGTCATCCTTTGATTTATCTCTTGGCTTTTTTCCGATCAATTGTTGTCATCATCATTATCGAAAGGTTGATATGGCCACTAAAGCCAACGTGTAGATGGACAGAAAAAATAAATTAAAAGATCAAAACAAAAATCAAGAAAAATAAAATTAAAAAATTAAGAGCAACCCGAGCGTTGTCAACATAGACGATACCGCTCGCCACTGTCTCGCAAAACCAACTCAATCTTGATCGACCATTGTTGACCCAAGCTTCAACTTCGAGCTTGTCGCCGTGGCAACCATGGTCGCCGTGGCTTCGAGCTCGAGATACGGTAGCCATGGAGGCTATGAGAGTCCAGTCAACAATCTAATCCTTCCAGTTTCACAAACTTTCTAATCAAGTCTCTCCAATATTGAATTCGGCCAAATCCAACTAATCTAATAATACAATGACGTGTCCGCATGGGCGTTCATATTGGCTAAATTTTTCCGTACACTTCCACGTGGGCATGTGCATGTTCTAACTATCTATACTCATGTGTCTTCCGATGACACCTTAGTCGAATTTAGTTGGATTAGAACATTTATAAAATAAAACGAGGATGATTAGACAAACTAAAACTATAGGGACTTGATCAAAAAAGGGTAAAAGCTATAAAAACTATTTGCTCTCCAATCGAAACCCAGCTAATCTAATGGCACAACGACTGGAAGGAAAGTGTAAATCTGATCTTAACCAAGTCAAGTTAGTGTTGGTACTTGCTGATACTCTGAGACAGGCAAAATCAAAGACCTTAACCAAGTCAGATTAGTGCTACTTTGTCACTGCTCGCTATTACTATGCAACGGGCAGTATTAGGGACTTTAAGCCCAACAAAGTCACAGGAAAAAAAAGGTCAGATTTACAAGAGGAACATTGGAAGGAAACAATCTGACCAACCTTGTTATCATCTAGTTCGTGGAAATGAGGAGAGTGATCCCTCGGCACAATCCATATCTCAAAAGGGGATGAGGCCGCAAACGGAACAAATGAAACGAAATGAGCCGACTCATCAATCAAAAGTTCATTCGATGGGACTTCACAGAGACGAACACTTCCCTGTCCGATCGAAATGCTCCCTCAGGCACTCGATCCGAGCCCGAAACATTGGAAGGGACAATGGGAAGAGCTATCATCTGGCTGTGAGAATGACTTAGAGATGCCCCGGCCGACGCCACGTGGTTCTTGAAAACCTTCGAAACCACGAAATGAAAACCAAATCAAACTGAGTACAAGCTTAGATAAAGCAAGGACAACACTACCAAAAGAGAGGCCGAAAAGATTACAGCAGTTCAGTCCATCCACAACCCTCTCAACCTCAAGCCGTCTTCCTGTAAGTGGCCATTCAACAATATCGGATGCCCAAAAGCATACTAAGATTGGCATAAGTTGCAGTGCAAAGAACTAACTCATCAAGGGCAATTCAACAAGTTCAACACGCCCGTAAAGAACTGAGGCATAAATGCGCTCGAAACAACCCCATGATCTGCCTCAACCAGCGCATGAACGAGAAAACATCCATTCCCATTGACGAGATTGATCGGAAAAACGAAATGATGACGAACCTGTACGTATTTGATTGAATCGAAGGTCAATAGCTGCTCGATCCTCTTCTTGTACGCGAGAATCACGTCGCCGACCTCCCTCGGTGACAAAGTGCTGAGGTCCACCGAATGGCCGGGGGTCTCGATCACCACGTTGTGAAACCCGAACCTGCGCAACACGTCGGCGTCGCTGCCGCCGCCGCCGCCGCCGCCGTCGAAGTCGAAGTTGGCATCTTTGAGGTTCCTATCGAGCGCGGGGTAGAGGTTCTCATCGACCTGGATCTTCCAGTCGGAGCTTGGGTCGGGCGGGACCCGGAAGATCTGCGGGGCGCACATGTGCTCGTTGCTAGAGCAGAAGGGGCACCGCCCACGATGGTCGGAGGCAGTTGCTGGGGCTTTGGACTTGAAATCAGAGGACCGTTTGGCCCTCACCGGCGAGAAAATCACCCACCGCCCCGTGATCGCGTCCTTCCTCAGTTGCGGGAGTCGATTTTGCGAAGCCATCATCGGCAGCTTTTCGCCAGTCGCGACGTTTGGCCTGAACTAAACAACTTGCAACTTGTCTTAAGAAAAAACTTTTTTTGTAATTTTATTATTTATCATGATTTGATAAATAAGAGCTATTTGGTAAAAATTGTTTATGTTCTTCAGAGCAATTATTTCTATTTTTTGTTCTAGAGAATGGAAAAAGAATAGAAACGTGTATGGTAAAATTTTTGTTCCCGAGAACAATAATCTATTTTTTTTTTTCTTATAAATAGATTTGGAAGAGAAATAAAAAGTAGAAAAAATAACGTCTTGTTCTTGGGAACAATTTTTTCTTTTCTCTTCTTTTTCTTCTCTTTCCTTTCATTCTTTTTCCTTTTGGCCGATCGCGGACCTTGACCATAGCTGACAACCTCGCCAAATCATCGCTAGGCCCCGATGACTTCAAGCCATGGCGAGGCTTGGTCTCGTCGAGCCACCACCAAGTCGGTGTTGCCCAGCAATGGCTCGGTGAGCTCGGTCTCGCCAAATCTAGGTGAGCTCCAGCTCGCCTAGCCAAGATGAGGCCAAGCTTTACGGTGGTTAGGCGAGCTTCTAGCGAGCTCACTGGCCCTCGCCTTGACTTGGCGAGGCTCCAGTGAGCATGTCGAACCACGCCCAATTGGTTGTTGGCTGTCACCGAACGGCTACAAAGGAGGAAGAAGGAGAGAAAATAAAAAAGAAAAAAAGAAAAAAAGGAAAAATATAATAAAAATATTAAAAATTAAAAGAAATAACAAAATTATATAATTCTACCAAATGCATTTTTTTTTTTCTGGGAATAGAAATTTTGTGGAGTTACCAAGCTTGTTTTTATATTCAGAAATTGTTCCTAAGAACAGAAAAAAAAAATTTTCCAATAAAAAATTATTCTTAGGAATAGAATTGTTACTAAATACGCCTAATTGTGCCGATGAGGAGAATAAGAATTCCAACCACCGGATAAAACATATTAAGAAAAAGTGAAACCTTGATTTTTTTTTTAAAGTACCATTTGCAGATTAAGATTAATTAATCTAGAGTTTGACTATTTCATTGTCACGCAAAAAATTTTCAACTGGCAACGGCGAGGAGTGTTGCCGAGGATTGTTGACTGTCTTGGACATTTGACTCCGGCGAGAAAAAAGGAGTTGGGTTTCGGCAAAAAAGTATTCAGCACGGTTCGAGGTTATTTTGACCCATTGTTTTCTCATCGCGGAATGTGAGCCTGGTTCGATTTATTCAATCCCCATGCATACATGTTAAGTATTGGGGGAACGGTAATTATGGCTGGCCGAAAAAAAGAAACAGCCCGATCAGAGCCGAGGAGGAAATTTTGGGTCCTTTCGATTCGAACTTGGATGAGTAGGTTCTTATATAATGTTAAGAAATGAGTAACGATGGAGCTTTAAAACCAGGGGTACTAGTGGATAATGATCGTTAAGGGTTTCTCACCACAAAGGACGAATTTTAGAGCTCCACCGAGGGCTGCCCCATTTGTCAAATGTATATATCGTTGGCAGCAAGTGTGTTCCTCATTTAAAGTTATTTTAAGGTGCTGTAAATCTTTTTTATTTTAAAAAGAAGGGAATATCTTGTCGTTATTTAACGTCATAGATCCACATAGGACTATGAAGAAATAGTTTAAGGTCATACTAAGGACCATAATGGTAGCTGAAGAATATCTTCAAAAATTAAAAAGGAACATTGGTGCGAGAATGATGTTTATAAACCAATACGATAATCCTTATTTACAAGATGGAACATCACTTGACAAGGGAAATAAATGTTGAGAATCCCAATGAAAAGTCCATCCCAATTTGATCACTCACTTGAGCTTCCTCGCTATTACTTTGGGTTTTCACATTTTCCTTTTCTTGTAATGACAACACAAGCCCCAAACACCCAAATGTCTCAACCGAAAAATTACTTATCACAAAATGAGTGATTTATATGGACTCAATCAAAGAAAAAAAATAAAAAAAATAAAAAAAATAAAAAAGAGAAAAGAGACATGATCATGGGTCTAGTTAAAGAGAAGAAAGATAAGATGGGCAAAGTCTAGGTTATATCGAACTTTCAAAGGTGGCAACACACCTGATCATGTTCAGTTCCAAAATGGATGCTAGGTTATACACGATATCACAAGGGATTGAATCTAGAAAACAATCATCCTAAGAGAGAAAGAGTCTCTCACTAATGGAGCTAGAGCTATTACCGCTGTGACGGGATTGAGCAGGTGGTGGATCGTTGTGTTAATGTAGCACTCACCCATTGACCTCCTCTACTTCTACTTCAGGGTCCATGGAGCTGAGGATGTAATATGGGCCTGATTTTGATTTTGATCTAGGTTTAGATTTGGATTTAGAAGGAGATTGAGAAGAAGCTCCTAGCCATGGGGATATATGTAATATTTTCTGCGTCTATATTCCTTACTTCATTAACTTTAATTGACCAATTAATATGTTGGACACACACAACAAAACATGTGATATTTATTCTTGGACATGATGATCAAGTATATACATGATATATCCCATAACTGAAAATCGAAATGCAAATTGTGAATTAAAATCTCTAATTAAAAGGGAATATTGGTGCAAGGATGATGTTTATAAACCAACAAGGCAGTCTTTATTTATAACGTGATACTTCACTTGACAAGGGAAATAAAAGTTAAGAATCCTAGTGAAAGGCTGTCCCATCTTCATGAGTCACTCCAGCTCCTTTGCTATTTCTTTGGGATTTTACCCTTTCCTTTTCCTGAAATGACAACACAAGCACCAAACACCCAACACCCATAAGGTCTCAATCGAAAAATCATTTATCATGTCAAAGTCAATACTGCCAAGGAAGAATTCAAGTCGACCAACATGGTTAGGTGGCTAAGATTTGTACCATGCCACCACGGATCAACTCTAGGAAAGATTTTTTTCTTTTCTTTTTGGCGACCGTAAGAGAGACCCTTTACCGAGAGAGGACGATGAGTGGAAGCGGGCATGTCCCTGACTAGTTTGAGCGTCTTTATCGTAAAGTTGACGGTGCGCATCCTCACTCATATTCTCTATTGAATTGGTCTGAGGATTGTAGGCATACGGCTGTGTTTTGCCTGAAGATCTCTAATGGTCATGGTCGGGGGATCCTCCAGGTTAAAAAAGTTGTAAAACAGCACTTCCTTCCACTTCTCCTCGTCCGCCATCTTTCTTTTTATTCTTCTTTATTTGTAATTCACCAATTGGAATGTCTATATATATACACACACATCATGTTTATTTCTGAGCTTGACAATCAAGTATGTATGCGATCGATCCCATAATTGGAAATTAAAATCCCAAATTTATGGATAGCAAATTGGAAATGAAATCGTAAGATACTCTAAAATCTAAATTTGGATTTAGAAGGAGATTGAGAAGAAGCTCCTAGTCATGGGGGATATATATAATATTTTGTGCATCTATATTCCTTACCTCATTAACTTTAATTGACCAACTAAGACATTGTACACACACAACACAACATGTGATACTTATTCTTAGACATGATGATCAAGTATATACGTGATATATCCCATAATTGAAAATTGAAATACAAATTGTGTATCAAAATCCCTTATTGATGGATTATAGATCAAAAATGAAATCAAACAGTAAGATATAATAAAATTTAAATAATTAATTTTTTTTGTCAACATAAATATAAAAAAAATGCAAAATAACCAAATTTGAGTGAAATCGATAAGAGGTGTTTTTTCTTGGGGCGTATGCTTAGCATAAAAGAAGGTACTATAGTAGGTTATTCTTCTTAAATATCGTGACTTTGTATCATAAATGAAATATCCCATATCATTTATTATTGTTATGTAATATACAAATTTTGATTTTTATTATTATGAACCACAATAATTATTATGAATCCGCAATAATAAAGTATATGCCATGAATTAAGATAGAGCCTTCTTTACTTGATAGGAAGCCCAAAACAAATTATCGGTCGACAAAGTTGATAAATTTGTATCATGTGATCACGCGATTGATCATGTCTAAGTTTTGTCGCCAAAGAAGAATTTAGTCGACCTGCATTGCTCGATGGCTGAGATTTAGACTTTGTCACTACAAATCAAGTCTAGGAAAGAATTTTATTATAAGAGTAACACAAATACACACTTATGGCGTGTTTGGTAACTTTTTATTTCGGGGAACAATTTTTACTTAGAAATAAAAAATTTATTCTTTTTTTGGAAAATTTCTGAGTTTTTGGAGGCACTTGATAATTGTCCAAAATTTCTATTCACAAAATAGAAATGAATAGAAATGTATTTGATAGGATTCTTAACTTATTTATTTTAATTTTTTAATACTTTTATTATATTTTTCCTTTTTTTTTCATTTTCCTTTTCTTTTCTTCTTAGTAGCTGGCAATCAGTTGGGTGAGGTTTGACCAGCTTATCGGAGGCTCACCTAGCCATCGGTGAGGCTCAACCTGGCCTAGGCGACATGAGGTTGACCTTGCCCTAGTTTGGCAAGGCCTAGCCTCACACTGGCCAGCGAGGCTGGAGGCTCATGGTGGCTAGGTGAGCTTTTAGCAAGTTTGTCGGATCTCGCCTAGCCGGTTGCTAGAGATTACTAACGGCAGCGGTCAGCAATGTTCAATGGAGGAAGAAGAAGAAAGAAAGAGAAAAGAGAAAAAGAAAAAAAAATTGGACTTGATTTTGAAATTATTTCCAGAAATAAGAAGATTTTTTTTTTTTTTGAAATTTGAGCATGCATATTTACATATAAGGTAAGCATCCCAACATGTTTAATTTATTGAAGGAAATGGAATTTGCAATTTGATCTTGTATAGTTGGTGATCCTATTCCTAGGGTCAAGATACAAGTATCGAATAAAGGTAAAAAGGTATAAGTAGTCTTTGGACTCTTGCCCAAATTCCCAAATCATCTTCGTACCTTTTAAAAAGTTTCACAAGTCGTCCTTTGATTCTTTTCTTGATTTTTTCCAACTAATTGTTGTTGACATTGATTATCGAAGGGTAGATATGGCCACTAAAGCCGACGTGTATTAGATGAAAAAAAAATAATAATAATAAAGAAAAAGAAAATTTAAAAAAAAAAAAATTAAAAGCAATCCTAGCCCCGCCAACATCACAACACCACTTGCCACCATCTCGCAATGCCAACTCAAGCTCGATCGCCCATTGTTTCCACAAGCTTTAACTTCAACTCGGGTGGCCATGGCAGTCATGGCCACTTAACTTAAGATGTAGTAGCCATAGAGGCCATCAGACTTTAGTTGGCACTTTGGATCAAATCCTTCCAATTCTACAAAACTTTCTAATCAAGCTCTCCAATACACTAACTAACTATACACTCACGTGTCCACAGGCATTTGATAACATAATTGGAAATCGAAATCCCAAATTCATGGATGGCAAATCGAAAAATCAAATCCTAAGATGTAATCAATTCTACACAATTGTCTTTTCTTGACATAAAATTAGGAACCAAAATTTGAGTAAAATCCATGATTAGATAAAAAGATATCTTATTTTCAGGTCTCTGTTTGGCATAACATATAATATTATAGCACATTATCCTGCTTAAATATTGTGACATATATGTAAGTATGTATATATGTATATAGTTAGTAGATTTAGTGATAAATTGATCGAAGCACATCATATTCAATATTTCATCGGTGTGATATTAAAAAAAGATTGATCTCATGTCAATTAGGAAATAAAATTGCAAGAGTTCATTTCCTTTCTTTTCTCCAAATTTAGCGTCCAATTACATAAGGTAAGGATCTCAACAGGTTTATTTTATCGAAGGAAATTGAATTTGCAATCTGATCTTTATATGGTCGGTGGAACCCAGTTGGGACCCGGAACTGTGGACCGGAGAAGTCTGGATCAAGAAATTGAACGGCGGATCGATCTTCCTAAGCATCAATTTTAGCAGGCCTCCACGATCAGCAGCCCGAAAATGAAAAATATATAAATATAGCCAGAGCCGGTTTTGAGAAGTCTAGTCACAAGGCCAGATCGAATGCCCATCAATAGCCACGAAGCCAAAACTAAAACTGACAAGCTTCCAAATTAATGACTATATTCTCTAAATCTTGGCAAAAAAAGAAGAAAACAGTAAGGAAGAGAAATAAGTAATTGTACGCGATCATCTAAAGTTGAGAATCCTAGTCAAGTCAAGATCTGTCGAAAATAAATGTTTTGGGAATTATTACAGTGGATCACAAATTCCACCAGCAAAACCTCAATAAGCCTTTTGTAAGAGAAAATTGCTGAAGAAATTCTAAACTTATTGTACTTTTATCAATTCAGTTATAAACATTTCAATTTTACCAATTCAATCCTAAATCTTTTCATTTCTTGTCAATTGAGTCAATCTAACCAATTTTGACAGGAAATTATTGACATGATCGGTCGGTGTTGACATGGCACTTTTTAATAATTTTTTTGAATTTTTTAATCTTCTTCTTCTTCTTCTTCTCGGTTGGGTCAGCGTTGACGTGGCACTTTTTAATGATTTTTTTGAATTTTTATTCTTCTTCTTCTTCACCGGCCCTAACCCCAAACCCAAACCCAAAAAAATAAAAAAATTAAAAAAAGAAGTAAAAAAAGGAAAAAAAAAATTCAAAAAAATTATTAAAAAGTACCACATCAGCGTTGACCGGCCACATCAACGATTTCCGGCTAAAATTGGCGGGATGAACTCAATTGGCAAGAATTGAAAATGCCTAGAATTGAATTGGCAAAATTGAAAGATTTAAAACTGAATTGACAAAAATATAATAAGTTTAGAACTTTTTTGACAACTTTCCACCTTTCATAAGTATCTCAATTACACCTCTTGAACCAGCCAAAACATCTCTTGATCAAACGTTGACTCACAAACCTCGATTCGGTACATACTATAGCTGACTAAGTTGAATTTATTGATAGATCTGCACTTGAATTCAACTCGCCATACTTAATAGCTCATCCATACATGATACAACGACTGAAAGGAAAATGTAGAACTGATCTTAACTAAGTCGAGTTAGTGTTGATACTTGCTTGTTTCTGCGACAAGCAACATCAAAGGCCTTCAACCAGGTCAGATTAATGTTACGTTGTCACTGCTCGCTAATAATATGCACTCGGCAGTATTTGGAACTTTCAGCCCAACAAAATCACCAAAAAAAAAAAAAAACAAATGGAAATACAAAGCGTGCAGGAACCTTGGAAGAGAACAATCAAACGAACCTTGTCATCGTCTAGTTCGTGGAAATGAGGAGAGTGATCCTCTTCTTGCACGTGGGGATCACGTGGCCGACCTCCCTCGGCGACAAATTGCTCAGGTGCACCAAATGGTTCAGAGTCTCGATTACCACGTCTGAAACTCGAAACTGTGCAACGTCACCGCTGCCGCCCCCACTGTCAAAGTTGGCATCTTTGAGGTTCATGTCGAGCATAGGGTAGAGGTTCTTGATGACTGGATCCTCTAGTCGAAGCTTGGGTCGAGCGACACCTGGAAGATCTTGTGGTCTTTGCCAAAGCAGAAGGGGCACTGTCGGCGATGGTCGGAGGTGGTGGCAGGGGTAGGGGTGAGCACGGTTTCAGGAACTTGGAATCTAAAAAGCAGATTAGTGAGAACTTGTAGGTTTCCCGCTCTAAGGTATGCAAGGTAGTTTCCAATTCCCAAAAATGAAGGAACCTATTTTGAGCAAGTTTTTAGCTGGAATAACATGTAATCTAGAACCCGTAACTTAGAATCTGGAAGAAGTTTTAATGTTTTTCTTGATTTATGTCTTCGCACGATCTTGCAATATTCCATACTGTTCAATAACGAGTGTATAATTTGAAAACACTAATTTGAGCTTCCATCTTATGAAAGAGACTTTTACTTTATTAATATTATATTTTTCATATGTTTAAATATAAGTTATGGTCAATAAATTGTAACAAAAAGTGATGGACATTAAATATTTTAATTCATTACAATTATTTAATTAATAATATAGATGAAACTTTGGTAGACCATGGAATGACTTTGTAACATGTGATAAAAAAGGTTCTAAGTTGTAATAAGATAGATTTTAAGTTCCAAAAAATGAGAAATTTATTCTAAATATTAGATTTCATATTTTAGGTAAAAAGTGTACGAATTTGGAACCGTTCACTTCTAAGTAGGGGCTTTGGACTTGAAATCGGAAGGCCATTTGGCCCTTGCTGGCGAGAAAATCACCCACCGCCCCATGGTTACATCCTTCGTCATTGCAGGAGTCGGTTTTGCAAAGCCGTGATCGGCAGTTTTCGCCGCTCTTATGTCTGCTTGGCAACTAGAAATGGTGGGGAGTGTTGCCGAGGATCGTTGACCGTCTTGTACACTGACTCGAGTGGAAAAAATGGGTTGGGTTTCGGTAAAAATGTGTTCAGCATGATTCGAGATTTTTTTTTTTGGGCCGTGAGCCCAATCCGATTTATTCGATTCTCATGTATGCATGTTAAGTATTGGGGGAATGGTAATTATGCCTGGCCTAAAAAAGACCTGGCCCGATGAGAATCGAGGAGAAAATATTGGGTCTTCTCGATTCGAACTTGGATGAATAGGTTCTTCTTATATAATTTTAAGAAATGAGTAACATAGAGCTTTAAAACCAGGGGTACCCGCGGATGTTAAGGGTTACTACCACAAAGGAGGAACTTTAGGGCTCCACTAAGGGCTGCCCTACTCGTCATACCATTGGCGGCTAGTGCATTCCTTATTTCAAGTTATTTTAAGTTGCCGTGTGTCTTTTTATTCCGAGAAGAAGGGAATATCTTGTCGTTGTTTAACGTCAGAGATCTACAGTAGGACCTTGACAAAATAGTTAAAGGTCAGTCAAAAATTAAAAGGGAACATTAGTGCAAGGATGATGTTTATAAACCAACAAGATAGTCTTTATTTATAATGTGGAACATCACTTGATAAGGGAAACAAAACTTGAGAATCCTAGTGAAAAGCTGTCCCATCTTCATAACTCACTCCAGCTCTGGGTTTTTACCTTTTTCTTTTATTGAAATGACAACATAAGCACCAAACACCCATAAGGTCTCAATTGAAAATCATTTATCATGTCAAAGTTAATGCTGCCAAGGAAGAATTCAGGTCGACCAACATGGTTAGGTGGCTCTTGTTCAAAAAAAAAAAAAAAAACATGGTTAGGTGGCTAAGATTTGTACCATGCCACCATGAATCAACTCTAGTTTCTGTTTTTTTTTTTTTTTTTTTTTTTTTTTTTTTCGCAATGGTAAGAGAGACCCTTACCGAGGGAGGAGAGGACCGATCAGCGGAAGCGGGCTTGTCTCTGCCTGGGTTGAGCGTCTTTATCGTCAACTTGACAGGGCCCATCCTCACTCATATTCTCTATTGAATTGGTCTGAGGATTGTCGGCAAGCTGTGTTTTGCCTTCGGATTCGGATTTGGAATTGGAAGAAGAAGAAGAAGAGAAAAAGTGGCCTGAGGATCTCTGATGGTCACGGTCGTGGGGGGATTCTCCGGGTTCAAAAAGTCGTAAAACTGCACTTCCTTCCACTTCTCCTCATCCGCCATTGTTCTTTTTATTCTTCTTTAATTGTAATGCACCAATTGGGATGTCTATATATAGATACACGCATCATGTTTATTTCTAAGCTTGACAATAGAGTATGTATGCGATTGATCCTATAATTGGAAATCAAAATCCCAAATTTATGGATAGCAAATTGGAAATGAAATCGTAAGATACTTTGAAATCTAAACAATCAATCTTTTCGTAATATAAAATTAGGAAATATGCAAAATAATCAAAATTTGAGTAATTTTATGATTACATAAAAAGATATCTTATTTTTGGGTCTTTGTTTAGAAGAATATTCAATAGCACATTGTCTTTCTTAAGTATTGGGACATTAAAGCATAATTAAAAGGATTATGTGCCATATCATCTAGTATTGATATGTAAGATACAGAGATCAATTTGTATTACAACGGAACCATAACAATAAAATATGCACTGAAGAATTAGGATAAAGCCTACTCTATTTGATAGGTAACTACAACAAGTTATTAATCGATAAAAATGTTATATATATGTGTGTGTGTGTGTGCATGTATAGAGTTAGTAGATTTAGTGAAAAATTGATGAATACACTTTAGATACAATATTCGGTGGAATCACCTAATAAGATGCATATAATTTGGATCTTAAAACAAAAGATATGAATTAAGTACGATTGATCTCATATCAGTTAGGAAATAATTGTAAGAATACATTTCCTTTCTTTTCTCCAATTTGAGCAAGCATTTACATATAGGAAAGGATCCCAATATATTTAATTTATCGAAGGAGATGGAATTTGCAATTTGATCTTATATAGTTAGTGATGTTAGCAATATTCGATCAAAATTGGCTGGAATGACTGAATTTGCACTAATTTAAAAGGTTTATGATTAAATTGATATCGGTTAAAATGTTTAGGATTAAATTGGTATAAATATGTAGGTTTAAGACTATAATGGTACTTTTCCCTATAACTTAGAGATCCAACAATATACGTTTGTTGAAGATTTTAAGGATTTTGCTATCAAATAAATCGGAAATTTTGAGACTTTTGTGGTAGTTTGAATGGAAGAGAAATTACCAAAAAAGTCCTAAGCTTATTGTGCTTGCGTCAATTCAATTGTAAATCTTTATAGTTGGCTACTTTATTTGTGAATTTAATCTTATAATTTTTTGATGATTTGTCAATTTAGGGGGTGCATGATAACCAAAATTTCTATTCCGTGAAATAATTTTTCTATTCCGCACTGCTTTAGGAATAAACCTGTTTTGATAAACCTACTTTCGGTTTTTCTATTTCGGAATAGATTTCATTCCGAAATTGATTTGGAAGAGAAATCAAAAATAATATCTCCCACTAAACCCTAATTTCGGTGAGTCCTCCCTCATCTCCTTTACGTATCTGCCTCCTCCTTCTCCTCCTCCACCTCTCCTCATTTTATTAAAAATAAAAATAAATAAATATAAATATATTCATTTTATTCATTTAAAAATATAAATAAATTTATTAAAAATAAAATAAATTATTTTTATTTATCATTTTATTTTTAGTTTATTAAAAATAAATTCATTAAATTTATTAAAAATAAATTATTTATTTGCCTTGAGTGTTTTGCCAAATAAATTTATTATTTTATTTTAAAATAAAATGATATTTTTATTTTATTTTTTATGATTTATTTTATTTTATTTTATTTTATTCTTTTTTTTTTTGTTACTAAGTCATTTTTATTTTTTATATTAAAGGTCGTTAGTTTTTGTCGCCGCTGTCCGAAAGGAAGAATTTTGTGTCGTTATCAAACGGTTATTTTTTTATTTATTACATGCTTATTTCTCATTTCTATTTTTTGCTAGAATCATTAAAGTGACAATCTTATTAGTGTCGGACATCCTATGTGGAAGCCGACTCTAACGTGGATAAATTTTTTTGAATTTTTATTTTCTCTTATTTTTCCAACCTTAGGTTGACAAGGCTGCTAGAGGGTCGCGGCTCAAAAAAGAAAAGAAAATTTAAAAATTGCAAAAAGTGTCCATGTTAATAGCGCTAACTAGATGATCATGTTAGCGATTTCTAACAAAAATTGGATTGACTAATTTGGTAATAAATCATAAAAAAATTATGTTAATATCTTGAAAAAAACCCAAATTGGTATATCTCGTAATAGATTTACCCCAAACTAATTTTTTGACCACAAAAAATCCTAAACTAGTACATCAAATTTACTTCAGATTGGTACAATTTGAGACAAATTTACCATATGTTAGTTTTCATTAAATTTTATTATCAAATTACTAAGTTGAATGATACGTGACAGTTGAATGGTGTACAAATTTGTTATTTTACTCTCTTTGTGACTTTTTGTGGTATTAATCCAATTTAACGGATGGTGTATTTGTCACAAATGTACCAATTTTGTTTTTGGCGTTTGAATAAATTAGTTTGATGTTTTTTTTATGGTCAGCTAAGATAAATTTGTCACAAGTGTACTAGTTTAAGATTTTTCATAATAAAAAAATTAGTTTGGAGTAAATTTGTCACACGTGTATCAATTTTGAGTTTTTAAGAATATTAACTAAAAAATTTAAAGTTAAATTGGTACAATTGAAATATTTAAGACTAAATTGACAAATTATCAATATGTATAAAAATTAATTGATCCAATTTAAAGATTTAGGACTCAACTTATACAAGTACAACGGATTTAAGATGTGATTAGTAATTTTCCTTTCAGGTGAAACGTACCGACCGTCCCTATTTCCCACTACAGGAGAGACTCAAGGGCCATCCCAAAATGAGT
The DNA here is from genome assembly GCA_017140475.1 of Eucalyptus fibrosa. Lineage (NCBI taxonomy): Eukaryota > Viridiplantae > Streptophyta > Magnoliopsida > Myrtales > Myrtaceae > Eucalyptus > Eucalyptus fibrosa. The sequence goes on along the minus strand of CM029505.1, from coordinate 24,412,767 downwards.
AATCTAGTGTGACTCCGGTTCCTAATCCAAACCCGAATTAAGGCCCAATAAGTGTCCGCTTACCAAAATCCTTCCGGACTACGGGCTTGCCGGAAGCGAACCCGGCCCACCATACAATTAATGAAGCGGCAAGCATGCATCTAGAAAAACAATCAATGGTGCCGATGTGCCAGTGTATACTTTCTATTAGATTCCTTCCTTTACAAGCTTAGGCCATTTGTGGCAGTGTAAACTCTGCTGCTTGCTCTTATCATGCAGTATTTCATTAATTAACATCACTAGATCAAATTCACAATCAGTAGCATCACTGCCTTCTAATGATACTCCCCACCTAAATGATAAGCACAATCCAACACTCAAGGCACTGCAAGGTAATCCGATGAACTCGTTGGCTTTCCCCAATTTCCGTGGCACTTTCATATTACTAGCAAAAAATGGCACTATCTCTTGAAATTGGTTTCTGTACATAAAATATGTACAAAATGTACTAAGAACTAAAAGACACCACCATTTTCTGTGCAGTTCCATCACTTGCGCAAAACCACTTCCTCTAATTTACCGGTCAGTGATGTAGTTCGGCGAAGCAAGGGATCTGTTTGTTGGAGACCAATCGCTTGACATTTGGGTTTAGTGCACGCTTCTTCACCACCCCCATTTCTTTATCTACAGCACGTCAGCCATAACCTAAATACTTACAAATTTACACATTCCTTCATACTCGTCTTGGGTGCTATGCAGTCTATGAAAGATGGAACGACCCCTGGCCTTCTCTTATGGCATATAAGATCTTCTCCTTCATCTTCTCCTGCAAAATATTGATGTAACTGAACTTTAGTGATTTTCAAACTATTACACAAAGAACTGGAAATAAAAACTCAGCGAGAATTGTCACTTTAGAAGAGTAAGGCGGTAGCTTCAAATAGTTGGCGCAGGTCATCACGCTGGGCAGCTCAGCATCTGCAGATTTGCTACAATGCTGCAAAGGCCAACACAAAAGATATGATAAAATTGGGAGACGAATAGAAAGAAAATGAGAAGTCAAGGAAATAGGCAATGCTTCCCCTCAGACCTTCCGAACAATTGTCAGTTTTGGGTTGAGTGATGCTAAACCCCCTGAAGGAAGACGAGGTGCTCCTGTCACAAATTGCAGAAATGACCGCTGCTGCTCCCGGTCAAATTCTTGAATGGTTTCCAAAAGCTGAAGATTCACACAATTAAGTTACTTCCTTAGAATTTATATCAATGTGTATTAGCAAGTGAAGGATCGACCACTTACATAGATGACCGGAGTACTGCTTGCAGTGTACCCATGATCGAACTTGACGTGCTCCAAGAGCTCACTGAACTGTTAATAAGGGAAATTGATGTGACTTCAGTAAGCTAAAACCCTACCCCACGAAGAAACCATCATTTAAAGGTGAGACCTGTACCTCCCAAGAATTATTTTCTCCACATAATAAGCGCTCTAGTTCGTCCTCACTGAAAATCTGAAGATTCTTAATGGGGAAAACCTGAAAAGGAACAGACTCATACTTTTATACCCTGAAAGACTGGCAAAAATGATGATGTTCGAAACCAGTTTTTAGCATAACAGGTACCAGTGAATGCATTTGAAAGATAAAAGGAACAAATGAACATGCCACAACAAACTACACTTATTACATCCAAAGAAAAATACATCTCAGTAAGGAACACCAACTCTATGCTCTACAATCTGGAAGCCTTGGAAATTGCAAGCTGCAACCTATCCTAAATTACATTGCTTCAAGGAGCATGTAGAGCAATTAAGTTTGCTCCATGCCACTTGTAACTATAACATCACAGGAGAGCCAAAGACGCCATGAAGTACAAGGCAGTAGAAAAATTCTCCATTGTCAGCATAACAGCACCAGCTAATTTAATGAAAACTTGTAATAGTGCATACTAAGACAACACATTGATGTCGAATCATGGTTTTAAAAGGACAAGAGGGTTGAATAAAGAAAGGACAGCATCTATAATAACTTTAACACAATAATCGTCTTTCAGTAAATTCTCTCAAGTGCCATTCTCTCCAAAAATTCTCCTAATGTTGCTATCAGTATCAACTAAATCCACTCAAAAGAGACAATAGTTAACTAGTCTTTTCACCATAGGCACACGATATTCAACTACCTGATTAAATCCAGATTTGAAGGCCTCTACTTGTCTTGAAATTCCAGAATTTGTGGTAGCATCCACAACGAATGATACGTAATCCTCCAGATTAGTCATATTTACCTGGAAGAACATGAAGAGAGGCTCAAGTTTGTTACCTTCAATGGAGAATCAAACTAATTAGCATGTGCCCACAACAAGGTCTGTACCATCTTATGGTCAGGTCCAGATGAAAGAACATAATTCGTATAACCAGGAACAGTGAAATCCAGGCAAAGATCCTCCATAGCATATTCCTAAAGCACAAGTCATTTCTGAGGGTTGAGCTTTCACCATGAACAGATTCCAGAAACCTTTTCCTGTCAACTAGAGCCTGGAACTCTAGCAGAGTCCTACCAAGCTCAGGATCAAATGAGGGGATGTCATACAAAGTAAGGTCCTTCAAGAAAAAAAAAAAGCACAACGCAGCATAGTGTCAACAAATAATCGCCAGGAGATAATCATCAGATGAGAGAATCAATGGCAAGTCACCATGTAAATCTAACTGTGTCCTACCTGTCCAATAATTAGTTTATAAAACGCTTTAGACAAATGCAGATCCAAGACCCTCCCATCTTGAAGAGCTTTTGCCACAAGCTTCCCAAGTAGAATGAACCTGTTAATAACTTCCGCAAACTCTACATTTTCAGATGTACATAAAGCAGGAGCCCAGGGGCAGGGAAAAAGTCCGAAAGGAGAGAGAATCATTTCTGAACCATGCCTTTCCATAACCTTGCTGGATGAAAATGAACCATGATCCTCTCTCCACATACCAAGGCCAGGCTTTTGAAACTCATGACTGATTAAGGTGTAAAACTCTAATGTGGGACCAAGACCAGTACCGACTTCATCATCAAATTCAACTTCAAGGGCTACCCTCTGACGGGCATACAAATCCATCATCTGGATGGCAGAGTCCATAATACGATCTCTATGTACTAAAAACTTCTTTCGCACCAAACTACTCGCACTTCGCCTTCTATCAGTTGAAGTGCCTGTACTACCATGAGATGAGGGATCGGATTGAATCTGGAGCTGACCAAAAGCAGACAAGTGAAAGTACTTCCGTCGTGCCTCAAAACTGAATAGAAAGGGGCATGAATCCATCAGTTGGTTACACCATGAAGGCATACCACCAGTTGAAACAGCTAAGGAATCCCGCATTTGTTGTTCTATTTTCTCTGTCAACTTGCTGCTCACAAACTCATTCTGCAGGACCAAGGGAGCCATGACCTTGAGATCATCTAAGTTGTCCATTCTTCCTTCTGCAAAAGCAGCCATTCTTTCCATAGACATCAGTTGAAATGCTCGTCTGTTCATTGCTTCCATACTTTTTAACAAGACTATGATGTCGTAGACAGGACTGGGCTTCTCCAAGTTTGAAACAAGTTGACCAGCAAATAAGTAAGAGAAACATGGTATGCCTTGCATATGCACCCCTTTTTTATCCAATAGAGGCAAATTTTTAGCTGAGAATGGGCATTCTTGAGAATATTCTTGTCTTGGTTCAGCAGCCCTTTTATATGTTAGCGTATACACCTGACTCCACAGCTTTGCACTGGCAATCGTCTCATTTCCCACTTTTATTTGTTGTTGAAGAAAAACTTGATAAAGAGAAAGCGTTCCATCAATCTGTTGCCCATCCAAGTAAAACAACAATTTTGGCGAAGGATTGTCATCTTCAGAGGATGGACTTTGAGTTGACACATTAATATCTGGCTCTGGAGCCTTGGATTGTGAGACCTAAGACACAAATAGAGCCATGTCATTGTCAATTAGACATGCCATGCAGCAGACAAAAGGATCTAAACCATCAAGCTATGACACTCTAGGCCTATGGCTGGCTTAGAATATCCCAAATGCAGCAGTAGTTCACTTAAAAGACTGCAGCCAAACTAGATAAAATATTAACAGGGCACATTTACAATCATCCCAAGTCAAAATAAATGTTACTTCAGCATTGTCAAATAACAAGACTATAACAATTGGAAATGAAAAACAAAAAAATTTACCGCACAATCCTGTTCATCTGAAGTTCCACCAGGATTTGACTGTTGTCCTACATCTGGTTGATCATGTATAGACTTTGATAAGTTGGCTTCTCCTTGTTGCAGGTCTTGTAAAGCAGTGGACATACCATGAAATTCCATATGCTCAGAACTTTCGCCACAAGTAAGATTTGCATTTATTGGCAACTTCAGAGGTAAGTTTTGCTGTTCAACAAGTGCATTTTTCTCCACATGCTCACTTTTCTTGACCTTGGGATATAAAAACCCTTCAATGGCATTCAAAGGTGTGAAAGGATCCACTGTTAGAACTTCCTGAGAATAATCACATAGGCTTTCCTCCCCTTCTCCCTTCACAAAGTGAACTCTTAGACATGGATGTGATACACAACGTCCATTGGGGACCATAGCAAAAGAGTTTCTTTGCTTGGTTGAATTGTTTATAATGATGGGAAAGTTTTCCAGTGAGGACAGTGCACTTTGCAGTTTCCGTATCAAAACCACCATGGGCAAATCCCCATGAAGGGAATCCAAGGCAGTAAATACTAACCTTCCAAAAACTCTCAGTCGTTTCTCAATGACAAGGAAGTGACCAACTTTGTCATCCAGTTCAACCTCATCACTTGTTGACAAGCCATTGGATAGGTAATTCACTAAAGATTTAACAACGCCACTCTCGATAAATTCAAAAGTGGAAATGGGTTCACTACCGTTGAGCTTCACTGCTATTTGATGCAAAATGGAATGAAACTTCTCCTCATGCTGTAAAGAGGATTCATCAACGGGCTCGTTCATCAGATCATTTATTGAAGTAGCAAAAGTTTTGAGCATTTGAAGGATATCAGTCAGAGCTTCCTCAGAATCACAAAGCTCAGTAGAGAAGAAGCTAGTTTTTATGTCCTTTGCCCGTTGATGAATGGTATCCAGAGCAAGCTTGCAAGTTCTTGTTTCCGAAGCTGAAGGAGAATGATCATTTTCAAAGGCATAACATAAGCATCTCAGCACTCCCTTGTTAGCTGGCTTTTGACTGGAATCAACCGACAGCTGATTGCCACTAAAGACTGGAAACAATCTATGTGAGCATTTTTCTGGTGTTATTAGAGCATCAATAGCGAAAAAGACACCTTCCTTGATGAAAGACTTCAAGCACATATCACTGAGCTTTCGCAAGCTTGACTCAGCAATTTGAAGGGCTATATCCAATACGTGGTGATCCTTGCGCGTAAACACTCCCGCCAAAAAGCTGAATTACGATGAACATAATAAGCATTATAAAAGAGGCACATCTTGTGTTTAAGTGAGCTTGTTATGTTGACGGCATTACAGGCAAAAGATCAGTTGGCTGACTCTTTGCTTGTGCTTTGTATTCATATTAATTAGTGAGTAAAAAGCTAGATTACCTTGAAAAATTTGAGTTTGTCAGCACCTCAGCAAGAATATCAGATGTGCTCAGAGATAAAAAGTTGTTGATGATTATTATGCAACCATAACAAACACGTATGTTTGCACCAGAATTAACCATCTGCAAGAAGAGCGAACATTGTCAAAGCACTGATAAAAGTAGTAGCGGTACCATTCTATTGATAGAGATGACCAACCTGAATCAGTAATGGAAGTATGTCCATTCCAAACATCCGCAGAAAACCAGGGTTACTGCATAAAAAAGCTCCCTTTTCAGATACTTGCTGAAAATCCTTGTTATTGGCCAGCGAGGGGAGAAGCTCATATAGCAACTTCAGAACTTCTTGTACCTGAAGGACACAGAGCAGGCCTGGTCAGCAACTCTATAACTATATCTCTCTGAAAACGTTATGAAGAGCAGCATCAGTCTCTCCGCCAACATATCTCTCCGGACAATCCATGAGGAAAACGTTAATTGACATAGGGGAAACCATTCCACAACTAGTACCATCTTTATCCTACCTAAAAGTTGGGTTAAAAAACCCAATGTTCAAATGACCATCACCGTGGATCATTGGAACTAAAGAAATATCAGGAAAATAACATCATTGGATGCTCAATCAAAATTACTACACTTTTAAAGGATTTTATAGGAACAATTCATTTATCAGGTAAAATTGGATTTTTTTTTAATCGAACAATCCATTTAATTAACAGAAGATTCAACACAAAAACTGGTATACAAATGACAATTAATCAAATTACTTTCTCCATCAAAGTTTTCAACAAGGGAAAATACAGATAAGACAGACATGCCCAGAATATCCATAAAATGCAGGCTGCCTTTTGCAAATTAATAAATGATTCCTCTATCTAGCATAGTGCTAAGAGCTACTCGTTGAACCCAAATACAGCGTCTTAATCTGGTAATCAATTTAAAAAGTGATAACAAAGGTACTGGCAGTGGAATCTTAGGTATAAATCCTTGTGAAATTGTAAAAATAACAACAGCAATGCTGAATACAGTTTTAGACAACCTGAATACCGTGTCCATCAGCCAAACGAGGAGATGACACTCCATGGGGAACATCGTAAGTAGCCAATATATCCTTCAGAATGATGCATACATTAAGTTCATAGAGAGTTCTGAAACCAAGATATGAACCAGAAGAAAGTTTCACAAGCATCCCAATCATTCCCTGTAAAACAAATTGGAAATAAGAACCATTGCAACATGCTGTTTAGAAATGTGAGATAAAAAATATATAATATGACTACATACATTATAAACTGGCAGGGATAAAGTTGTTCCGCTATTTAAGTTGATAAGACGTAGGGCTTGGTTGATCATTCCATGCTTGCACAATTCATCCAACTTCTCCGGGTTCTGACTAACTCTCTCAGTTATCTTAGTTAAGCAGAACGCCACACTTTCAACAAGCTGCATCATAATTTCATAAAAAGAAGGTGATTAAAATTTGAAAAACCATCAAATGAATTGTGACTCAAGTACATAAAACTTCTCACAGACCTGTTGATCCTCAAATTGAAGAAGGTTGCAGAGAATAGGAACAGCATCCATGAAAAGTGAAGGGCAATCAGATGGAAGTTTCTTACAGATATTCGCAACAACAGAGAGAGCAACTCGCTGGAAGGGACAAACCAACAAATGCCATTAGACGTGCAAAGACTAGGGTAGCAACAACAGAACTGATGCGGGTTATGAAAACAATATGAGAACCAACTTGCAGTAATAAGCACAGAAATAATAGTACCTGCACACTTGTTGAAAAGAAATCAATAAAATTAAGCACAGCCACAATAGCACCAGCCTCTAAGCAGGCAAGAGGTTGGTCTCGAGATATTTTCTCCAAGGCTTGCAAACACTGTATCAAAAATTACGCTGATCAAATTTCATTACAAAAGATCCCCTAGATCACAAACTAATAAAATGGAGCACTAATAAATATTTTTCACACAGACAATTACACAGCACATATGAAATTTACCTGTTCAGCAACATCCAAGTACTCAATTACCATCAATCGTTGGCAAATAGCAGGAACTGCATCATGCCTAACTAGGAGTGACGATGATCGAGGAAATACGTCGCAAAGATAAGTTATAGCCCTTGAAGCCAATAGCATTATGTCTGGATTGCTCTCATGCCTCGCGAGCTTTACAAGAATTGGAGAGAATGCATCAGCCAGCATGCTTGAAAGCGAATCCTCTGTACAGAATGACAGAACTTCACATAGCTCAGTAAGCACAGCCAATTGCCCCGAAGGTTCAGTTTCTTCAGTCAAGCTCGATAGAATCTTCTTGAACTTGGAATGGTCACCGAATGACCGACTCCGATGGTATTCACGGAGACCCCCATACCGGGGGTCCACATCATCGGAATCACAAGACCCACACGTAGAATCTTTTTCCGGCTCACCCTCGGAATGACTGGACGCTGAAGCAGTCGATGCAGTGTCCATGTCTGTCTCATGGGATTCCAACCTCGAGCTGGTAGACTCTAATTGGTTCTCCATCGGCAAGCTCGAAGAACTGGGTCTAAAATCCAAGGAACTACAAGCACGCTTATCAGCAGGAAAATCCTCAACTACTTCAGTTCGCTTCTGGCCACGGCTCCCCATTTACGAATACAGTTCTGCTGCGTTAAAACTTTACAATGAGATCAATGTAAACCATCCACAACAAAAGAAACAACAAGAAGCAAGTAATGAATTGCCACTTCATAAGACCAGACCGGTCATCAAAATTCAATTCTCACAAATCAGAACCCAAAAAGACACCACCTTTGGCAAGCCCAAGAAAAAAAAAAAAAAAAAAAAAAAGATGATGAGGGCGGATGAACTACTCGTGATGAATTTCTCAGCAAGCGAAACAGAGCACAATCTCTCTCGTTCTAAGCTCACAGCACCACTAGCAACAAGCCCTAGACAAGCCATCAACCTAAGTCCACACACCACGAGAGGAGAACTCAAGAAGCTGCAATACACATTACAGCACCGACCCACAAGCAACCAAAGTACAGAGAAGCAGAGACACCCTCGTCCCCGACGCGAAAACAACCCACTGAAGATTCATCGATACCTCTCGGGACCATCGACAGAGCACCCCTCATCATCATCATCATCATCGCTCAGGATATTCACAGATACGCAGGCGAGATTCTACTTCACACACCACCCCAAAATCCCCCCCGCAAAAAAAAAAAAAAAAAAAAAAAAAAAAAAAAAAAAAAAAAAAACAGAACGGGAGAATCGCGAGGGACGACCGCGATCGGAGCGCGATCAGCTGAGGGGGGGAAGTAAATCCCGATCGGAGCGCGGCGGCGATGAGGCGGCGGCGGCGACCTCCTCCGGTTTCGAGTGTTACCTAAAATATAATGAGTCGATTGATTACGGGGAGGGATGGATGGATGGATGGATGGATTACGAGGACCTGAGATTTATACGCGCGCGCGGAAGCGAAAGAGGAAACTAGAATCTATCGCGAAATCCGAGGGTCGATTCTTCCTTCCTCTTCTTCTTCCTTCTTCCTCGTTCGTCCTTCCTCCTCCTTCGTCGTCGTCGTCGGTTCTGCTGGATAGCTTCAGGTGTGTGCCGATTCTCGGCTATTTGTATTATTGTATAAAGGAAAAAAAGCAGAACAGTGCTCCGCAAGTTTAAGGAGATATATACGGAAATAAAGAAAAAGAGAGAGAGAGAGAGAGAGACCATGTTAAGGTTCGTCGTCGTTTTTGCTCGGTTCGGAGGAAAGTATTGCATGCATCCGCCCTAGCGTAAACGCTATCTCCAACTGGTTGGTTCTTTCGAGCCGTCGGATGCGATCGATGTAAAATATATCTTTTCTCACAATCCCCATAGTGTATAAGACAAATGGATGCATTTCGATTAGGCTTGTAGAATCTATACCTACGATTCTATAATATATGTCATTTTCATTCCGTCAAAAGTGATTGCCACGATTGTTCTCATGAAACCCATGGCTCAATTTTGTTTGGCACAGAAATAAGTGATTTGAAAAGTATTTTCTTTAAAAATATTAATGTTTGTATCATTTGAAATAATTAATTATAGGAAAAAAATTTTCATCATTTTCATGAATGATTTAAATATTTTCCTTTTTATTTAAAATTTTTTCAAAGAAAAATTATTAAAAAAATATTTTCTAAGTTATTTAATTTTCACGAAATAAATGTAATCTACATATAAGGGTATTTTAACCATAGTGCGATCAAAGGTGAAATGCATTCACACGCCGCACCGAGAAAAATGAGATTGACAAACATGGCCACATAGATGATTGGTAAGATATCTCATCTCCCATCGACGTATGATTTGTGTATTTCGTGGATGATAAATACATCGTGGTCCCCTCTAGTGGAAGAAGCTTATAGAACGAATGATTATGATAAGTTGTGTTTTGATCCCCGGTGTGCCGAATTGCATGTAATCATCTGCAAAAAGCACACGGTATTCAAGATTGAATGTATTCAGAAAATGAATTCAAATGATGATAAAAAGAACACGGTTTGAATTATATTTAGAATGTATAGACATTTTAGGGGATAATATATTTGTTAACCTTTTAAATTTATAATTTTTTGGATTACGTGAAGCACGCTATCCTTATTCACTTTGATAATAGAAATGAGATTTCATGAAATCCCTTTTCGTTATATTTTAAATACGTTAGAGATAACATTTGGGAAAAGCTTTAACAAACTGAAGCTGTAAGTTGTTGTAGCGAATTTATCGCTTATTACTAAAAATATGGATAAGATCATAATCTGAAGCAGTTGAGATACACCACCCAAATTTTTCACTGTTTCCAAAACTTAATTCCAGGTAAAATAGAATCTTCAAACATCATTTGTTTAAACGTGGTTTGGTTATGCTTATATAAATATCAGTTTTAGTTTTTGAAAGCATAAGAACAGTTTATTTAGATGAGTTCACCGTATAGATTTCTCTGAAAAAAATTGGTTAATTTAGGAAAAAAACCAACATGATCGAGTTTTCCATTATCTTCTTTACGCGTGGCTAGTAAATAATAAAGAGAATATCCATTAGATTCCCTGCTCAGTGAGTTTGTGACAATTTGAGATTTTGTTTAAATCGCCTTATATAAGCTTGATCATATTTTTCATTCCTTAAATTTTCATGGTCTATCTTTATGTGTTTATAAAATATCTGTTCAATAGATAGAATCTTACTAAATTATTATCTGTTAATTTGTTTTAGAAGGACATATACATATAAATATTTATATATTCAAATCTTACCAAGTTGTTATCTACCCAGATAATTTATTTAATATCCGTTTAGGATAAGTCTTATATCGCAGACATATTTGTTTAGATATATTAAATTTCTGTCGGTGAACATTTGTTGCATGTCAAAGAAGACGAAATTGAAAGAGAAAAGGTCCAATGTATATCATGGGAGTGTGGGAGAAAATGTGAAATAGTAAAATATCAAGTCCCGAAAATTCTGCCGACCGTATTATATATTTTTTACATGTTTTCCTCTTGAATATATGAGTTTTAGAGGGTATGATATATTGGTAGATATGATTTTGGATATTGGATACTAGTGTCAGAATAAGAGCATGTCTTGCGTATGGGAAGAGAAATAGTGAAAAAATTAAACTAATAAAGAATACTGTAGTACGGAATGATTTTGATCCATTTTCTTAATATTATTTTAATTTTCATGAATAGAAAAGATGATAGATTCACGGCATACTTAACAATTGTTTTGAATTTAAATTCAGAAGGTAAGAGATTCATTGTTTACTTGCCAATCACGTTGATTATCATTGACTACGATTTTTTTTATCTATAGTTACGCATGGTTATGTGGTATTTTAAATATAATCACGAGTTTTGCACAAAAAAAATTTCATATAAGTTTGAGGTTGAAGTCATTGTTGGGTTTTCATAAATAGTACAAAGTTTGACTTTTATGTTAGTTATTTTTCAAATTGATGCATTTGGATTAATATTCTCACATGCAATTAAAGAGGGAAGTTGCAAAACTTAAAAAATAGAAATATATATAAATTTGAAGTTTATAAAAACTACGCATAATTGAAGTTTATAAATTTGCTCATCATGTAATATCTTTGTTTTTCCTTTTCAAGGAAATTGTAGTTTCAAAAGCACTCTCACCAAAACCCACGATTTACTTTTACCATACCCATCTTAATTATAGTTTTATTGGTCGAACATCTTAATTGTAGCGGATAGATGACTATGAAGATAATTTCACCTAAGATAATAGTAATTATAATGAAAAAGAATTTATCATTGTGTTCATATGTTATGATCGTGCATATAAGTTACTTGATAACAAATCAACACTTCTATTATTTTACTTGAGGTTATTTTTTATGTTTTTCTGATCAAAATTTAAACTGAAAATGCCGACATGCTTTGATTATTAATGTGCATTGAATGTGGCAAAAAAATGTCGATAATATAAGGCCTCGGAAAGCATATGCCACAATGGCTAGCTTTCTCGTTACCACTAGAAGAGGGCGGCGCAGTCGCGCACATGTTTGTGCCAAAAAGTATAAATTTTTCTAAATATCTTATTACAAGAGAGAAAATCGATAGCGTGTTGTTGTTGCTAGGAAGAAAATCATGGGTTTGGGACCACCCCCATGGAAAAGCTTAAGAATTATGAAATATAAGTGATGGCCAAACTCAAAAGGACAACAAGAGACCATATACTTGGATTGATGTGCTTTTTACATTTGTATGTTGGAGAATTGGTGATTGAAGACTACAATAGCAAATTAGCTTTGCGTCAACTTCTCATTAGGAGTTACATCACTTGATTTAGATGTTGGTGCTCTCATTCTTTTGGCTGCCATTCTTCGATTTGGCAATTTATGGTTGCTTGGCAAAATTTGGAATTTCAACGAGCTTTTTGGAGTTACAATAACCTTGAGTTTTCCCTTGAATTCGATTAGATTAGGGCCCAGAAAAATAAGAGCAATTTAGGGCTACCTAGAGAGAAGAAGCCATTTTGAAGGGCTAAAAGGTGAAGAAAACGTCCTTCTTTTGATCCATTGTGGACCATTCAATTAAAGTGAACATCATGTAGGAAAGAGAAATGAATAAATAAACTTAGGTTATCATTTTTCCATCCCTCTATCTAAACGAAGTTAATAGAAGAACTTGACTGCATCAATTTAATAGATTTTATGATTTGATTGTACTATTTGAAGGTTTTATCATTTGATGACACTCTCTCATAAGATTTTAGGATTTTTAATACACTTATCTGGATTTTGTTTTATTTGAAAAAAAAAAAGATCATATAAATCTTACTTTTTGTTGTCTCCTTACTTTTTTTTTTCAACTCAACGGAAAGCTTCTCCATCACCATCTCCATTCTTTTTGTTCCAATTTTTAATTTAAATTCTTCTCCACCATTCAATATGCCGACTCATCTACATCGTCACTTCCATCATCTCTATCGTTATTATCTTTTACCTAGAAGGAGAGGTATAGCAACTTTTATAGAAATTTCAAAAATAACTAAAAACAGTACGATGTCCATTTTATAGTAGTAACAAAAATAAAAACAAGCATGTAAGTAATAATGTTAATAGCATCAAATGATAATCATTATTATTATTATCAATATAATTATCATTATCTCTAGGGGAAAGTGGTATATTCAAAAGTTCCATTAATAAAGATTTCAGTAACAACTCTACAACAATGTTATATGCCCTTTTCGTCATTTCAATAACCACAAAAACTTTGTAATAGTTTTTGCCAGTCACATTAATCATTCATAGCCGTGCACAACACCTTTGGAAAAGGTATGGCAAAATGCACGTGCTCAACGCATCACGATTGAACATAAGCACAATGATGCCAGAGGTTTAAAGGGATCAAAACTGACGGGAGGCCAAGGGCATGCAAAAAGAGGAGATCAACGCTCCCTCGTCTTCCATGAAACTAGACTTATAAACAACACCACTAATGCACACCCAAGTGACACGGGATTACGTTCTTGTGGAGAAAGCCCAGTTAATATCGTGAAAAATCTTAAATTAGTACATCCGTCACAAATTTACCAAAAACTAATTTTTTGATCGCCAAATATTTGTGACAAATTTACTTTCAATTAGTTTCCGTTAAATTGGATTAATATAAAAAAAAAAAAAACACAAATCAATAGGCCCATGACAAATGGATGGTAAAATCCCAAACTAATACACCCGTCAATTGGTCACATATCATTCAACTCAACAATTTGATAATAAATGGAAATAATGGAAGGTAGATATGTCATAAATGAACAAATTTGGAGTTTTTTGTAACAAATAAATTAATTTAAGGTAAATTTATTACATGTATATCAATTTGTGATTTTTCATGAAATTAACCCCCATTTTAATAGAAATCTCCTTGTTAAGATCTTATGAATTGATTGAAACCTCAAAATCATACTAGAACCACGATCGGCGATGATTTAATAAAGCTTAAACAAAGTCCAAAGATAAGGGAGAAGCTAATATGAAAAGCACAAGGTGCTACGCTAAGTTCATATGCTTGAGGGACAGATGTAATACATCCACACGCTCAAGGCACGGCGAAAAGCGGGGTGGGCGCGCCATCTTCTCCGGAATTATGCTTTACATAAAACACCACTCGTGCACCCCCAAGCCACATGAGCGCCAAGTCCTTTTTATTTATTTATTTATTTATAAACCATGAAGGGAACCCCCATTTGGGAAAATCATTAAAAAAGTCCTAAATTTATAATACTTTTGCTAATTTAGCCCTAAACTTTATAGTTTTGTTAATTGAATTTATCTAGTCAATTTTAATTGGAAATCATTGACGTAAACACCAACCGTGTTTTACATGACACACTTGGTGCTAACATAAATAATTTTTAATGATGATTTTTTTATATGTTTGATTTTTTTGTTAAACTTTAGGCTAGTAATGTGGCCCACCGATTCTTGCCGGCAACCCTTGCCTAGTTTGGGCAAGGGCATTGCTTTCTTCACTAGATGGCCAGTGAGGGTCATGAGGCGAGAGTTGATGCCCTTGCCCAAACTAGGCAAGGGTTGTCGGCCCTCACTTGTGGCCGGCGAGGGGCGGCCGATGATCTCACTAGCATAGGGTTAGGAAAAAAGAAGAAGAAAAAAGAAAAGAAAAAAAAATTAAAAAATTGAAATATTAAAAATTGTCCACCTTATAATTGATTATGTCATGTATAACGGTTGGCGTCCACAGTGATTTTTGATCAAAATTAGTTGGATGAACTTAATTAACAAAATATGGAAAGATTTAAAATTAAAATTTGTAAATGTGAAACAGATTTTTACTTTTTAGACAATCTTCCTACTCATGTTGCCCTGACTTAATCCACGGGTAAACCTCTCACGTGATATTCGGAGGATCTCACCCCTACCTTTTAAAAAGTAAAGCTTTCAGGTTGAGAAGTTGGTCAAAAGTTCTCTCTTTCGATCTCTCTCTCTCTCTCTCTCTCTCTCTCTCTCTCTCTCTCTCGAGTGAGTGCCATTAGTCCGAATTGGCTCTTTGGACTCGCGGCGGTGATGACACCCTTTGCCATGTCCAAGAAGAAGATTGCAAGTTCGTGCTTTTGAGAATCATAGATAGGGCTAGTCTGGACCCGACTGTTTACATAACAGTGCCGTACACGGCACATAGTTTAGCTTGTTTATGTCATAATAAAGTGAACGTGTACACAAACAGCAATTTGCCACGTGGAGATTGATTTCTTTACCTCAATTATAGCTTACTTTTATGCAAACCATATAAATCATGTCAAAATGACATTCACATACATCTGTATACATTTGTACATATTTAAATATTTTTTTAAATAATAAATTTAGGATGATAGACTTTAAACGTTAATTTTTCTTAATTTGATACCTTATCTTTACCACAAAAAAAAAAAAAATACATTTTTTTAACTGTCTATACGCAGTACATTTGCCAAACGTATCATGTCATCTAACGGTTTAATAAATATCTCATGTTTATGTTTTAGAGTTGTTAATTTGACACGACACAATTACGACATGGAGTCATATATTGTCATCCCTCATGACAGACACTAGACGGTAGCCACAAAGATCTCTTGATGAGCAAATAACGAGTCATTACGGTCAGTATATAAAAACACAATGTTGCCCATCTCCCTGCCGCTCTTGATCAACCAGTATTGACTTTGTAACAGGACAGTCGCATCATCCCTTGATCGAAGAAACAGCCGTAATAGCACATATCCAAACCGAAACATTTACTGCCCAAACAATACATCACTACAGCAAACTCACAGAACGCTTAGCCCTTCATAGGTAACTAGACATTCCAACCTCATTCTCAATGGCATGGCACAAAATCAAAACTCAAATCATCGTAGCTATCACAACAGCACTGCTTCACCAGAGGAGCGCTTCTCCGACATGTTAGAATTTAAGACTCAATCACATACAAATATTATGCAATTGCACTATACGATCTGAATTGGATTCTGGATTATACACTCAGACCTCGACATTGTCACATAAACATGGACTGTGCATACCAATTTGTTCACAAGTTTCTAACTCAAGAATACACAAGACAACTCCAACGAAACAGAGAGCTAAAAAGAAACTTCATTCTCGTCCTCCTCGGGTGTCGAATCTAAATGACAATAAGATAAATACTTGCAGGGGGGCTTACCTTTCTACATTATCAAGTAAATCTAAACCAGACATATGTGAGGCCGAAAGCAAATATGATGCAGATGCTAAAATATACAGCCCACTGGAAAACAACTCCAAATGAACACGATTGGCAGAGACCACCCTAAAATGTCAGCAGCACATCTTATGAATATCTTGATGCCGAGATGAGTCAAACGCCTGGAACGAGTGTGATGATTTCTTCATCTCATGCAACAAGGGCTGGAACATGTCATTATTCTGAGCCATGCATCGGAAGCGCAGGATGGTGAACCTGTGGAAAATGCCCAAGGAACAATACATCACAATGACGAAGTGGAAAAAACTCTTCAACATACAAATAGTTTCCAACTTAATCACCAGTTAACTTTCAAGTCATACAAATAGAAGAGGTGGTAACAACAGCCAATATCACGATGGATTTTCATACAAGAAGGAAGTGGTTCCACGCATGTGTCAAGAAAATACACAGCTTGATAAGATTCCAGATGCATTTCAGCTTGTGGACATCAATTATGCAAATTAGCACTATATCTTCAAACAACATATCAAGTCACGAATTTCAAATCTACCAAACACCCTTCATAGAGCAAAAACAATAGTAAAGTAGTTTAAATAATAAAATGAGTACACTAAAAATTAAAGTTCTCTACTCACGATCAAGATCCAAGAATAGTGTCAGTTGATTGACCAAGAGGAGGAAGGATCCATCTCTCCTTGAAACCATTCCTTTCTAAAATATTTATCTATCTGATTAATTATTCCAAAAGTAGATTCAAGGTATATGGACTTTTTAAGAAAAGGAAGAAATAAATGCATGACGTTTTCTATCTTACCAAAAAAAAAAAAATGCATGAAGTTTTCTTATAGAATATGAGTAATTAATATGAAAATGGAATGGTCATAGTTACTTGTTCTATGGATATAAATTATCTTTATACATGATATTATTTGATTTTATTATATCTTATGTTTGGGTGGTCTTTTTTCATCTAATTTGCCTATGAAGTTCCATTTTGTGAAAACCTTTATTCTAACCTAATTGAAGACTATTATGATACTTAGTTAATCTCCCACTACACAATTCCCTCCATTACTGATTCACTGAACCACCATCCATTTCAACTTTTTCAATTACTCCCCAAGACTCTCAACCACACCCAAGGTCCATTTCTTTGGCACATGAATGCGAATGCCCTCTTACTACTTTCATAAACATGTTATTTTTTTTAGTAGTAATAAAAAAACTACTAAAAAAAATGTGGCATTATTTTACTTCAAATAGTAACACTTGATCTTAATCATATTATTTACTATTTCTAATTGCTTGACTTGAAAGTACTGCAGTAATTGCAAATACCCAGATACAGTATAAATCCCAGAGAAACTTCTAATGCATGTAATATTTACCTTGTTTGACCAATTCCAACTTCATGATTTGAATATTGGAAGTATTGTGTAAAGATCGAAATGCATTTACCTAGACACGATATAGCCCCAAAGAAAACTTGAACCCCTGAGCAAGATGCTGTGAAAACAAGATATTAGGGTTGCCCGTCATGTCTTTCTTTTTTCAGGCCAAGTCCACTGTGCCTTTCCACTAAATATTATCTCTAACTTTTTCTTTGGGTCTAAAATTCCTGAACCTTCTACTTGTCCAGCATGTGAAAATAACAACCCCTTTGAAGATAGTATAGGGTCCACGTGATTACAAATTTTTTAAAGATGAGAAATAAAAAGCATGTAGTTTGCACTGCACTGCTCTGCCACCTTAAAGATTACTCAGAAAAAGGCAATACAACTATATTGGGTTCAAAGTCTCAAAGCCGCATTATTTCTAAAGATCAAACTCAAGATGCATGGCCTATGCATTCATATCATTCTAGCTTCACAAAAGAAGTTGGATATAGTCTACAGCCCCCATAAAGTGATAGTGAGAGAGGAGAAAAGAACGAAGAAAATGCACATCTAGTGAGAACAAATGAAAAGAAATATACAAGGCACCCTAACAACAGCATGATTCCACTCTAGAATCTATTATACAACTACCCTAACATAGATTATACTCTTACAAGTCTTTCAAATTCTCTAGTCCTATGCCATGCCAATGTCATTTCTTTCTGTGTACCAATTTGGCTCTTTAATCAGCAATAACAACTGGCAAGTATGTCCAACAACTCAAAGTAGACCTTGTGGTGAGCACACTGAAAAGTCTGATGAAGTTATAGGTGGTATGTGGTGATGTGGAGGGGCAAGAATAGTACACATATAGTAGATTCTAGTCCAATGATTACACTACCAAGATAGGATGACATGTTCTACCAACATGCCCACAGTAGAACCTCAAGCTCCAACAAACTTCCATCAGAGAAAGGTCAGTTATGATTATGTACTTGATGTTCTTTTATAAAGGACAGATACTGATAAAAGAACTAGAAATGGCCCTCTCTAATCATGCTTTTAAGTGGCAAAGCAAACATACAAATATACAAACAGAACATTATCCATGAATGACCAATACAATTATTCGGGATTGTCATTGTCCTTTTACAAAAATAAGTCCATTAGCAGCCTTTATAAGGACAAAACCATCATGCCCCTCACAAAGCTGATGTGACCTGGAGGAATTAAAGCATGTATTGAGGAACTAAGATTACTAAGGTTATGCAAATCAGTAAAGTGATTGAAGCTGAATGTAAAATGATCTATTCCATAACTTTTCCTCAGTTGATTTAGCTTTTCGTTCACAAGTGATCTACAGCAACACAAAACTTGAAATGTTTTGACAAAGGTTCATAAGGCCCATCTTTGATTGAAACAAGGCACGATGCCTGGATAGAAAGAAAAAGGGTTAAGAGCAACAGATGATAGATTTCTCAAAATGGCTTCAAGGAACCATTAGATCAGGGGCGGTAAGGAACTGGTTTGTTCAAGATTCAGCAGAATTTTTGTTCATGTTCATTTTGATGCTTCTTTAATGCAACCATTTAATTTTGTGAATCCATGTATGCTTGAAATTCAAAACATTGCAACCCAGTAAGTATATGCTGCTAAGTGCAGCAAAGGAGGGGCAAAAATTGATTGAGTTCGGGAGACACAAATCACATACAATCAACGTCTCATGCTGAAAATTGGACAGCACTTGCAGCAAGCTTGCCTATCCCAGAGCAAAGCACTACATATAGATCATCTCTTGGAGTTCTGATGGCTAACTTACTCCCTACTCCTAGGAAACCAAGTTCTAATGAATAAAAAGAGCTCCTATTAAGCAAACATCAGCTCAATTATTTGCTTCATGGTGTGGCATCTCAATACAGGATATTGAATGCATAGGCAGGACCAAATATATTACAATATAACATCTTCTGAGAAAAACTGTGGCAAAATATAACATTTGAGAGAGCCAGGAGGAATGAGATTAGAGTTACTTGAGAATGCGAATAGTTGGTGCCGTGAGAGAAAGAACCTTGATGAGCAATCTTCCAAATTCATCGATGCAAATAAGAAACAAGATGACTCAATATCACAAATCACAAAGCAACCACAGATGCAAGAAAATTAAGATATGAAAATGCACATTACGATAAACGAGACACCATATGCAGATTGACAAAATGCATAAAACTCACCTGTGCATTAGGAACTGACTGAACTGCGGCGCCATCTCTTTTAGTAGATGCTTCCCCCACTTTAACTGACCCCTTGGTATCCCCCTACCCAAAACAATAATTCACCAACTCAAGCATTTGTAACATGCTACAGTAGCTACACCAAAGGACTAGGACAACATCCTAGAAGAAACAAACGAAGAGTCGGGAACAGTCTGACATTTACCTCCATCTGCAAACAGAGCAGAATCCCATCCAACAGACAGAAATAGAGGGGAAAAAGAAAAAAAAAACAAGTCAGTTATTGAGAAGTTAAAGCACTGATTTATCAGCACAATAATTTAAAACCACCGGATAGAAAGAAGGCAATTATTTCCAAATGAATTACAAGATCCATTATCATCTTCGTCATTATGATTACTCCACCAACCTAAATCTCCTTCCTCCTCATGAATGCACTCCTTTTTTTCAGCGAGAAAAGGCAATCATAAACAACCATCGAAACAGAAACGAAACACCGACCTCCCTGTATCTGGCCAGGTAAATCTTAAGCGGATCGAGGTAATCCTCAAACCCTAAGGTCGCCATGGCCCAGAGCAAGTCGTCGCCGTTGATCGTCTTCCTCTTCTCCCTCTGGCACTTGTCGCTCGCCCTGCCCATCCACCAACAAAAAGAAAATCAGACGAAAATTCACCGAATCGACATCGCATTTCCACCGGAAAACAGATGAAAATTATCTTATTTCCCCCAAAGCAAACCGACTCGCTGGTGATGAAGCTGATGAACTCGGAGACGCACTCCTGCACGGTCTCCTTGGCGTCCTTGGCGATCTTGCCGTTGGCGGGGAGGGCCTTCTTCATGATGCGGCTGATGTTGGCGATGGGGAGGTACCTGTCCTGCTCGCGGACGGGGCCGCCTGACCGGGGGCTGTGCTCCCCGCTGTCGTGGCTGCCGCCGCCGCCGGGACTCGCCGGAGCCTCCGCCATCGCGTCGCCGCCCGAGGGGGAAGGGAAGCCGAGCAGCTGCAAAAAAAAAAAAAACAGAGAAGAGAAGAAACCTCATCCTCCGTGAGAAAGCCCCCCAATCCTCCACCGCCACCGCCGCCGCCGCCGCCGCCGCCGCCGGCCCCGGCGGGAGGGGCGGCGATCGGGGGGGAAACCCTAGGTCATCGGGAAACGCGATCGGCGGAGAGCCGGCGGACGGGAAAGGAACGGCGAGGGGAGGATTGAAATTGAGCGGAACTGACGGGGGAAAAAGCCGAAGAAATACCTGCGGGGGAAGTTGTAATTGGCGCGCGCGAGCAGGGGGGAGTGGAGCGAAGGAGATCGGATGGTGCAGGAAGGATCGGACGCTGGATAAGAGGGGAGCGAGGAGGACGATGGAGATGAGATTGCAGGTCCGTCCAGCACCGTTGATTCTTTTCCAGCTCCCTATTTGTAAATCCCCCTCCCTTCTCTTTCCCCACTTTTATAATCACGGGCCGGTTTTACACCCCAAATTTTTTGGACCCAAAAAGAGAAAAAAAAAATCCCTAAATCTTTTAACCAAAAAAAAAAAAAAAAAAAAGAAAAAAAGAAGAAGAAGGAATCCCCGAATTTGACCGCCTTGTCCGGTGGATGTAGAACAAATTTCGAAATGTGCCCCCACCGTCGGCCTGAGAAAGAAATTAAGGCGCTCGTCGTTGAATCGTCATCGTGTGAAAGGATTCGATTACACAATTAAGTTCAAACACACATTTTGTTCCTTTTTGTAATCACGGGCAGTTTTAATCCCAAATTTGACCACTTTGATTCGGCGGATGCACAATAGATTTTCAAATGTGCCCCACTGAAGATCGAAAGTAATTAACACACTCATCATTGAATCATCGATGTGTGGAAGGATTTGATTGCACTGTTGAGTTCAAACACACGTACTTTTATGAAAACGGGATGGTTTTAGTACCAAATTTGACTGCCTTGCCCGATGGTGGATGCATAGCAAATTTCTAGATGTGCCCTTGCATTGAGAATCGTTTTTGTTTAGGTTCACTATTGGTGTGAGAAAGTAACTAACGCACTCATTATCGAATCGCTGATGTGTGAAAGGATCCAATTATATGGTTAAGTGCAAACACACATATCACTCATCGAATGGGAATTTCCTTTTACATGGGTGGCTTTAATCTCGGATTTGACAACCTTGTTCGATGGATGTGCCCCTTCAACAAGAACCATTTTCACTTAGGTTTATTGTTGGTTTGAGGAAGTAATTAACACACTCATCATTACGTCATTGACGTGTGAAAGGATCCGATTACACAGCTAAGTTTAAACACATGTATTGCTTATCCAACAATGAATGTCCTTTGATAATCACAGGCAATTTTAACCTCGAATTTGACCACCTCATCCGGTGGAGGATGCACAGCAAGTTTTCAAATTTGCCACAGCGATAACCATGTCCATTAGGTGCTTGTTGGTGTAAGAAAGTAATTAATGCGTTCATCATTGAATTATCAACGTGTGAAAGGGTGCAATTATACAGTTAAATTCAAATACACGTATTGCTTATCCAATGGTTGTAGGTTCCTTATTGCATTTGACAACGAGCCTGATGATAATCTCCCAGGCAAATGAGCACCAAATTGTGGGCACCGACAAAGATCATCAAGAAATGCATTGCTTCCTTGTCCCGCTCCTGTTCTGGTAAACGGGTTTATGTCTGAAACAGTCCAAGCTACAGTAGAGGGGATAAAACCAGGGGACCCCTCTCGCCTTACCTGTTCGTATCGTGTATGGAAGATTCTCAGCTTTTAGATTTTTTTTTAATTTTATAATTTTTTCTTCCCTTTCTTTATCTTTCACCTTGCTCGACTGGCAAGGGCAATAAGGTTTGCCCTCACTTGTGACCAGCCATTGTGGAGGCCCAGTGGTCGGTGGAAGAAAAGAAAAAAGAAAGAAAGAAAAAGAAAATAAAGAATTACAAAAATTATAAAATTATTTGTGTTAATGCTGATCATGTCACGTTAGACAATCAACATTTATGTCAGGAATTTTATGTGAAAATTGATTAGATGTACTATATTAGCAAATTGTCAATAAGTTTATTACTATAGTTGTTAAATTAAAAAGTTTTAGATCGAATTGATATAAATGCAATAGATCTTAAAATTTTTTGATAATTTTACCTGGTCCAATGTCTCCTCTGAGCAAATTCCAACGATGAATTATGAAGAACGAGTGCTTTAATTTCAATTCTTAATGACCTAATCAAGGCTAGTATGCCAGTTTTCTAGGCCAGCTCGGTATACCCACTTTTTGGCATAGCTTGGTATACCTACTTTCAAAGTTACTTTTGCTAACATTTCTAGTAACTGCATTAATTTTCTTTTAGTTCATTTCGATCACTTCAAATCTATAGAATCAGATAAATGTGGACAATTGAAGTCAAACAAAAGTTTGATTTTCATGATTTTTTAGAGATTAAAGATAATGCTTGATATCGGGACTGCTTAAATATGCCACTAGACTAATGGAAAATTCAACGGTGCTGGTTTCATCAGGGGAAAGTATGTTAAAATGGATAATTTAACTCATTTAATTGAACCGCCGGTCTGGTCCACACTGTCCATAGAAGAGCATAAATATTCTTATCAGCGTGGTGATATCCATTCACATCTCGCGCATGAAATTTAAAGCAAGTGTGTTAGTCGGCAACGTTTCTCTAGATATGAAAATAAAAAGAAGTGTCTTAAGATATGAAAATAAAAAAGACTTGTCTTAAGTGGTTCCATCTTATTATCAATGGAGGCGCAAGCGGCCAAAGTCAGAAGAGCAATCGCTTAAAATATACACGAAAGGTGTTCCACTAACGTGCTGGTGTCATGCAGATAAGGTATAATACTGGGTTATTTCTATTGGATTAGATTTTAAGTGGGGATAATGTTTAATCAGTTATAAAACTATTATAATAACGTAAATTCAGTTGTCAACTTTATTTTTTTAGCCTACCAATTTAATTTTAAATCTTCGTGTGAAATTTTAATATAATTATTTTAATCAATTTTTTTCAATAACTTAGCAATATGCCACGCAAGACTGACTTGTGATGATTAACTCATCAAATCATTAGCCAATTTCCACGATTTTAAGTACGTCTTGGAACATACTGAAAGAAAGATTGGGGTCAAAAACATTGTTTAAGCTAGGGAATTCCAATTGTTATGCCCCTTCAGAGTGCCTGGGTCTCTAGCGTTGTTTATGGTCAGATACGATAGAGTCGGATTTTGATGCTTGAATTGGATAATTCTAGTACATCCCTCAAAATATCCTTCCTTCTTGCTTATCCATTAAAATCGTATTGCTCCTTGCAGATCCAATATATATCCGTTTCTTTCAGCCGGACCTCTCCAAATTCACCAACCACACAAAACCCAACTGTAAATGCTTCTCTATGAATGCCCATTTTTCATCCAGGAGGAAGGTTCTCTTAGATATATACATGGAATGGACTAGAAATGCAGAAGCAGATCACTACACAAACCATCAAATATGTGGTGAACCTTATTTTGCAGAGAGAAGACCAAACCACATGACTACACATGACAAAAGCACACCAGACTCATGTCACAGACACATGCTGAAGATCAAGAGAGATGCACAAGAGGTTCCAAAACATCCTCCAAGATGATAGACAGCCGCCCCTCTCGCCTCCTCATTAAGCGTCCGCAAATCTAATTCAAGTAGCAAGGAAAGGGGGAGAAGAGTTAGTTCCATCTCCATGTGCCCAGACAGAAATATGGGGGGACCAGTAGAGAACAGATGATGAATAGAAAATGAGGAAGTCCAAAAAATATTGCGGGGAATTGTATCGAACAGAATGCGGTCTCTTGACTCACCCTAGCTCTGACAGCTTCAGATGAGCTTCTTCATAATCCGCGAAGAATGCATCCTCGTCCTGAAACATCCAAAGCAGCCCTCCCGATAAGACGATCACCCAAAAAGATAAAAAAATTGTTTCCACCATCGATGGCCCCGCAAAATTTTCAGAAATGACGATAGGACATTGAGTTGCAAACATACCGCAGCGTACTTCTCAACAAGAGGACGAAAGACGGGATCCTCAATAAGAGCCTTGTCAGATGGTAGCTTGATCAGACCTTCCTTGTCTCCGCTGAGGAGTTCCCTGGTTCATAGGAACATTCACAGATATCGAATTTGTCAGCATTAGGGACCAACAGCATGAGCAAGTCAAAACCATTTTACTTTTTTCCTGCGCTAATTAAGCAAGTCGAGAAGCTGGTTACAAAGTTTAAGCAGGTGATATATAACTGCTGAGTTGACTATAGAAGAATAGAGCAAGATCATTCTTACTTAAAGTAGGAGTTGTCAAAAATGAGAGGGTTGGTAGTCCAGGGTCCTTCAAATCCAGAGCGTTCCTTGTGGCATCTGCCCTGTAGAAAGGAGCGCAAGGAGCATTAATATAGAGAATTCATGAGGTCTCCAAAACTGTACAGCAACATGGACTTAATTCTTAGCAAATATGTAATTCAGAGCGAAACTTAACTCTGTGGGACTAATCGACTTACCAGAGTGTGCCCACCAGATAGGGCAACGATATCTTTGTCGCTAAGACCCATGTGGCCAAAGACTTGTCTTAGATGGTCGGAACCTGAAATGAGTGGTTTAACTTGTCAAAGCATAGACACCAGTAATAATCTTATCGCACTTTACTGCAAGCAAACTAACCTTTTGTAGCTTCAGGCAACCGGCCTTCAGGAGGAGGTTCATTTTTGTCCTGAGCAAAATGTAATTTATCAGAGATTTATTGATACCTTCATTTCTAATATATGTTAGAGAACTTTTGCCTTTATCTGAACCGTGGGAATAAGCGATTCAAGTTTCCATGACTTATGATGCCAAGCATTATATTGCCTACTAACTAATACAACAAGAAAACAGTATATCTAAACAAACAATATTTCAATCAGGATTGACCATTGTGTTGTAAGAAAGTATAATGAGAAGATGGATATTAAGCTAGAGGATTTGAAATTTCAAAATAACATACTAAGCATAACCTGCATCACTCAAGTCGGGTTGTCAGACAAACTCAGTACAGTTGCCAGAGTTTTAACAAGAGGAATCATTTCTTATTCTGTTTGTCTATAGCAACCGAGAAACCTCCAAACCCATTTTTCATCAAGAAGAGAGAACAGAGTGAGCATACCAGAAGGGACATTCTTAGGCTAAATAGGAGGCATGATACACATCAATCGTCATCAATTCTAAGAATGAAACCGCACATATCAAAACCATTTTATCCAATTATCTGCAGATCCCAACACAATTTTCATTTTGACATCATCTTTAATAACTATGGAGGACTTCAATATTCAATGTCAGCATTAGTTCAATAGACAAGAAGATAGGGACATCATACTTATACTTCTAGAAGCTATTCACTGAATTTCCAATTATAATTAGGTCAATGCCAGGGGACACATTGTATATTTCCTGAGACTCTCGTTGCTGCATTAGCAGCAATGCTAGCTCACTTATAAACATTTCACAGGAGTTGGTTTCTCAGGATGATTACCATTCACAAGTTATCAAACTTCCGGTACTAGAAGATTAGTCACTCGTATCCATTTGCTTCCTGAGATTCTATCAGCTCTATTACGTACCTAAGCGAATCTTCCTTCTATGTTTGTCAATGAAGTTCTTGGTGTCCTCTTTTCCTACTATTTAGATTCTCACAAAATCCTACCAACACTAGCTGCCATTCACTCAAAGATTACAAAGTTTCTATGGGAAGAGCCAGAATAGTTTATTCAGGCTGAACAGCAACAGAATCCCAGCAGGCACATATCTCTTAACTCTAGTTTGAGAAAAAAACAGCAGAATGTCATGCAGCTAAACACCTCATCAAACCACTTAAGAAAGCTCCTAAATTGATAATGAATAATTAGCTCATCCTTACTTTAGCGGCCAAATAGAGAGTTTTGGAACAAAGATGAAGATTAACTTACCGGTCTACCAGGGTGGAAAGGAATCTCAGGCCCTCCAGTTATTTCAACAGCAACAACCCCAGCCAACTTCCAACACAACATATCGAGATTTCAGCGTCGTTCTTCGTAGTTTGATCACTCTAATTCAATTTTGGTTGTAATTGCATTCGGCAGTCATACCTGGTAGAAGTCCGCGTAGGACAGGATCGGAAACTGTTCCTTGATAGGCTCCAGAAGCCGGACGGCGATATCCAATCCGTTGTTCGCTTCGTGAGCAAGCTCCGCAGAGTGCCTGATCGTCCCAAAGGGACCTCCCGTCTTCGTCTGCACGTCGAAGGTACCGGCGGAGTGCCATCTGCGACGCCAACGAACACCGAACCAGACAAATCAAACAATCGCCGAGAAACAAAACTCTATCCACGCGGAGCGATGCTTAAACTGGACAAAATGCACATGGTTCGATCGTCAAACGGTCGAAATCAGTCCATCTGTGAGTTCAAGCATTCGTCTCTCCGTCGTGCATGTTCCTTCGTCTACGAACTCGAAACTTCTAGACTGGATCATCAACAACTACCGAAGCAAGCAACTAGCGGAGATCGCGAGATTACTCACGCCAGTCGAAGGACGATGGGAGCGCAGTGCTTCTCGGCGATGAGCCCACGGAGCTTCCTCTTGCACTTGGCGGCGGCTTTCCGGTACTCCTCGCTGACGTTCGGGTAATGCTTAGCCATGGCTTGACAGATGGAGAGAGACCTCAGGAACTGGAGAAGTATCTGGAAATGGCGGAGCGGAAGAGACGAGACCGTTGCGTATATATATAGGCGGATCGATACAGCAGACGGGAAGGTTCTAGCTCCTCGAGCTTTTTTGCTGGGGCCATCAATGGTGATGAGCGTGATGGACGGAGCGTGATGGACGGCTCCTGATCGTGTTTGGACGATGTTGGAATGGAATGGAATGCCCGGGTGGCGGGAAAAGTCGCGACGTGGCCGCGAACAGCGCGCCGCCACGTGTCGAGGAGCGTGGCCTCCTACCCATCACAGTTTTCGTCGCCTTTTTTTTTTTTTTTTGGTTTAAAAATTCTTATTGGATTCCGGTTGTCTTGTCTTGGGATTGTGACGTGGCAAGCCCGAGCGACTTCTAGAAATGAGATAACGATAATAATGATGATCATAATTCATGACTAATGCTCATGGTCTTGAGTTCAGGATCCTCGCGATAACCGTCCGTCAAGTGGAAAATTGCTGTGTACGAGTGAAAAATCAGTCTTAAGACTTCTTGATGAATTTGTCTTAATGGTTGAATTTGAATTTTGCTGGTAAAGGGCGATCGAACTTACACCATGATTGTATCTTATACTTGAAGTAGAGTTTGTAACTTTCTGAGAAATGGAGAAACAAAGTCACTTTTCCTGGATAATTTTATTTTCTTTGAATCTGGTACAAGTAAAATCATCAAAGTTTTATGTGTTAATATCTCAACGTTAAGTGGATTGAGCATTTCTTTGATTTCGGTCAAATGGGATCCGATTGTCCACCTTATTTAAGTGGATTAGATTATTGAGCACCTAAAGACAATCAAGGACTTGTCATTGCATGGGGTTTATTTGGAAATAGATAGGATTATTGGCTTGCTGGCTTTGTCACATTCATAGGAGCATATTTGTCGACAAAGGCAGAACTTTGAACATTTTGGTTAGGACTCAATTTTGTAAATCAACTTAGTAATTCACAAGACCATCATCTCTAAAACTATCATTGATCTTGTTAATCTAGAGCTTATGATTGACAATGCTGCCCTCCTTTGTTTAAATATATTAGAAAACCATTGTGCTCTCCCATTGAGTTCAAAGTGCAACATATCTATTGAGAAGGAATCAATAAGTGCTTGAATGTTGGTTTTTTTTTTTTTTTTACATCCTAATGGGTTAGTTCATTTTTTTTTTATTGTGACAAAATAGAGATAATAGATTTATGATGTTAAATTTTTGTATTCGCCTTGACCTCTTATTTCATATGAAAAAAACTATAGACTTGCAGGTGGTGAAATAAGGATGGGTACGTTTCAACAGAGTTCTACTCGTACTAATTTTCTCTATTTGTCAAACGTGCGGGTCGTTTCAACTTGCAATTTGCAAAGACGGGCCCGTTCAATGTACGTTTCACTTGCGTGATTCCGTGCGAGAATACTTGTATTTTTCTGCCGAGATTCGCAAGGGCTGTCCATAATCTATTCTGCAAAGACGTAAGAGATGTGCTAAGATCCCAGGCGAATGAGATCCGATTTGGAACGATGCTCCCCTTTTCTTTAGGCCCAAGGGTTGTACGATTTGGTATTATGATGTCTAAGGATAATGGGGTTTAACGGGAGTGGCGACTAGATCTTCTTTGTTTTCCAGGTGGTAGTCATTGCTTTTCACAATCGCCTGTCCAACTCGGCGCATACCGAACTATAGGACTATATAGATGGAAGTAGGGAAAATTATCCACAAAAACCTTTAACCTGTTTTATTTATATCAATTCAGTTCTAAATTTTTTAACTATATTAATTGAATTATAAGCATTTTCAGAATATGTCAATTGAGTTCATTCTTTTTTTTCCCTTATCGGCTATTGTTGGGCCTCATCCATAGCTGGTGGAGATCAGCACCCTTGCCAACCATGGACAAGGGACCCTCAAACACTTGGCTTGGTGTTCCCCTCGTTCTCACCCGATTTGGCAAAGCTAGCCTAGGCCAAAGTGTCCTTGGCCTGAGGCTGGCATTGGCCATCAACAAGGCCCAGCAAGCAATGGTCAACGGAGGGAAAATAAAAACAGAAAAGAAGAAAAGGAAAAAGAGGAAAAAAACAAAGAACAAAAAGTAAAAAAGGAAAATAGAAGAAAAGAAAAAAAAAAAATATTAAAACATTATCAAAATTATTCACGTTAACGCAATCATCTCATATGGAATGACTAATGTTCATGTTAGTGATTTGGCCGAAAATTGCCAAAACATGAAGTTTTGATTGATTTATATTTTGGCCGGATGGAGTCAATTGATGAAACGTGAAAATATCTAAACCTAAATTGATATAATTAAAATTTTATGATTGAATTAGTAAAAATGGAATAAATTTATGACTTTTCGAATAATTTTCCTAATGGAAATCCTAGAGTTTTCTATCACCCAAGCACAACCTTCCGTGAAGTTTTCTTTTATACTGAAATTAAGGCAATAAAAATAAGTTTGCCCCATGGTCCAAGAACCGCTTTCATGCATACAGTGCTTATAAAACAATCTTCAACCATTTTTGCTCAAAAATCATCTTCAGTCACTTGGCTGCTTGGGTGTTGTGTACCCAACGTGGAATAAACTCAAAGGCCTAATGCAACTCTAAATGGGCCTAACACCTCAAAAACTGAAATGGAGGGCTAATGCAATCTTGAAAGCAGGCTTCACTTGCTTTGACTTTTGAGCAAACTCAAATGTTGTTGTTCCTGTTCAAAAAAAAAAAAAAAAAAAAAAAAAAACTTTGTTTTTTGGATTCGTGAAAAGATGGGCTATGCACCAAATGGGATGAACACAGGTCCAATAAAAAAAAAAAAAAAAAGGGCCCAAGACAATTTGAAAATGCAAGCTTGAATTTCTCTGGCGAATGTCTTTGGAAATATCGTTTTTCTCTCCTCTTTTCTTTATTCTTCTTTTGTAAACAGGAGTTAAAAAACTTGGGTAGTTAAAAGCCTTAGGATGCGAATGATGATTATTCTATTTATCTATTTATCTTTATCTTTTGTTTTCTTTTTTTTTCCGGGAGTAAGTTTGGAATGGAAATATGTTTGATATTGCAATTAGAACGGAAATTTGTTTAATATTGCAATTTTATTTTTCTATTTCCAAATAAATTTTTAGCCTAGAAATAGGTTTGGAACACAAATGAGAAGTATAAATTTTTTACTTTTTTTTTATTTAGAACAAAAATCAGAAATAAAAACTTTTTTCATTGTTCATCGACTTGCTACTTGCTGCTGGCCATCCGCCTAGCCATCCATCACTAGCCAACCACCCAAGAGAAAATATTTAAGGTATATCAAACAAACATTTGTTCTTGGAACAAAAAAATTGTGTCATTATCAAATGCTAATTTTTGCTTAGAAACTTGTCCAGGAAATAGAAATAGAAAAATTTAATTTTTAATCAAAAATAGGGTATGAAAGTAGAATGGTTATCATTTGAGCCCTTAATGACAAATGTTCTCTTTTCTCTTTTTATTTTTGTATTTATTGTTTTATTTTATGGAAATGAAAGTGCAAATCTAGACCATGAAAAACAAACGGCTTAGCCATAACTTAATGACTTAAAAGCCTAAGAATTTAGACATGCATAAGAATTTAGAGGTTTGACGTCTAAAGATGGGTGTTGGCCTAATATTGCTTATAGAAAGCCTCGGCTTTTTCTTTCCCCATCTAACCTCGACATTGTTGATGCAACCCGAAAGTTCGGGTTGCGGGGACATACGCAAGAGTTGTAGTGTTAAAGCGATACGAACACGAGTGACGATTATGACATGCACAATTGATAATTCACAAACGCAATCAATCCTCTAAGCCCCACCGGCGAGACAGAAAGGTAAAAAAAATGGACGATTCTTCCTCATAAAAAACAGATGAAACACTTCGAGTTAGTTTTCCTAGTTGGCCTAATACTACCTTCGATTTATAGAAACATCCGCATGTGCAATCAACAAATAAAACTCACTCGAACTTTATATATACAGACCACCTTATCTCCTCCATGAAATTAACATAGCCTAAGTCCTAGCGTAATTTCCCAACGGAATCGTCAAACTGTAACGCTGTTACGACCCTCCCAAGACGGGCCTGGAGCGGTCCATAGGCAGCACGCATGTGAATACCTTATTGAAATTCTCTCAAATCCAGCCCACATCGCAACTTTGAATTTCATGATATATATCTTTTTAGGAGTCATATCTGACTTATTCCAAAATAGGTTAGACCTATAAAGATCTAGCTATGTCTTGAGAGAAACATCTGGAAACTAGGCCTAAAACACTAGTCTTTGTTAACTGGAAATTCTAAGCTTAGCTGAGTTACACTAGACCACCCTAGTGCCTGAGTAGCAGTACTGCTTTCTCTATGAGAGGCCCCTAGATTGCATCCTAAAGTTCTTGCAAAGGCACCACCGCCTGTTTGTCTTGGGCCAAGTCTCGGATTTCATTTAGCAAACAAGGAGCGTGCGCTTATTTTAAAATGGAAGGTGCTGGTTCAAACGCCAATTAAACCTAAAAACTTAAATTTATAGATGGATGCATCATAAGAATATAAAGAACATTTAAAATTTATTATCAAGTGATGTAAGACAATACTTCAATACAAACATGCAAAGCATAAATTGAATCATGCATCGCTTTGCCGTGCCAATATAGATAAACAAGCATGTGCATTCGCTATTTGAAACAAGCAGATATGCAGTGGTAATTGGCTTCAATTACATGTAATCTCAATTATTAATTGGACATTTACATGCATAAGCATAATCTAGAGTATGAAGTTGGTCATTAAAATCATCGATTAGGACCTAATTGGCACTTAATCTCAAGTTCCGGCAAGCATAAAAACATGTTGAAACACCAGTTTGGATTCAAGTTTAATGAAATAGAAGTGGGCTCTCAAAATTGTCACTTAAGCTAAATCAAATGCAATCCAAGAGTCATTCAAACCATTGCGGAGATTTATGCTTGTTGGAGTGGGAAAAAAACAAAACGAAACGTAGTAGATCAATAGAAGCTCGAATGAATTGAAATCAATTTTAGAGATCAATCGAGTAGGTATGGCGGTGAGTGGGAGATGAGTAGAGTTGATGGCAAAGCGATTGCTCAAAGATTTGTCATGACGAGGGATTGTCAAAGTACAGCCGTAGTGTAGTGAGCGGAGGTGTTCGGTTTGGAGCTCGGGGAACTTGGACAACAACATTATTATTATACCGAGCTAAATGACATGAAGATTGCAATCGATAACTAGCAATGTAGAAATCAATGTTGGAGGTGAAGAACATCGCATGACATAGCAAATCATCTTTGCTCAAAAGATTTCGAGAAGATTAATAAAGACTCGTTCGCTTATCTAAATCCATTTTTAAGGTTAAAATGTCAATCTCAAATAAAAAAGTACCTAATTTCTAAATGAGGAAAAATGCAATAGGCCAAAAAAAAAAACAAAAAAGCAATGCAAAAGTAAGTAGTGTCGGTGTTTTTTGTGATCCTTAGTTAAATGCAATTTTGAGCGTGAAAAATTTACATGTCAAAAATGACCGATAATGCAGGAAAGCAGCATCTCGGAGGCATTTTTCGTTTGACTGCGCGACAGTGATATACACTCCCTTAGGATCCAGGATTTCTTCACTTCAATCAGTACGAACGAAAGGGACTGCAGGCTTTTCTCGCGATTTGATTGGTCCCCCCCCTTATTTATTTATTTCGATTTATTCCTCCTTTTTTATGCCTCCCTGGAGGAGGCGGTGCTGCTGCTGCTGTACCAGCCTCTATGGCAAAAGCCGAGGAGCGCGGAATTTCCTTACCGAGGAGGAGGGGAGAATAATGATGGCCCCGATATAGGGATGGATACGTGGCGTTCTGCGACAGGTGAAAGCACAATGAAAAACATGCCGATACTTCCTCTTTTCCTCTTTTCTTTTTTCTCCCCGGCAGTGAGCAATTTTTATTTTTCTTTACATAACAAAATCATCTTTTTTTTGTTGAAAAATTACATAAAATTCCATCGAACTTTGAAGACAATATGCGTTTGCATTTAAATTTTCAACAATTTAAATCATCTCTCTAGACTTCGATTTTGTTATGGCTATTATCATTTCGTTGTATTTGCATTAGCATATGCAATATATGCGATTTTCAAATATAAAAAGTATATTCTCATCTCTTTGTTTGAAATGATATGTCTTATGCCCTTTACTTCTATTTAAAAAAATTAATAAAACAAAGAAAAATTAATTAACTGAAATGTTGATTTCAGAAAAATAATTGTTGATATTAACATAAAAATATATAGTTTAAATTTTGATGAGCGATTAATTAAAAATAAGAAGATATTTTAAGGGAAAGGTACGCAATCAAGTGAAGTGGGAAAAATGCCTTAAAAAAGGTTAAATTATAGAAAATAATACATACTCATTATGCATTTTTAAATGATTAATTAATGCAAAAAATAATTTATCAACAAGAAATATTTGAGAATACCACATTGGCAAGTTCAAGCCGTATTGGTACACGTGTACCAATCAGGGAAGAGGAGTTTTAGATGTCTTCATGAATTTGTTTCTTTTTTCATTTTGGGGGATGCTATTTTTACATTAGGCAAATATCGTCCAAATTATTAGGTAAAGCCTCTCTTAATTATCATTTCAAGAATGACTTCCAAGACATTACAAAGAAACGAAGATGTACCCTCTACAAATTGCTAACAGTTTATATTGTAATTGAAAATGCTTAGATTGTATTACACAGCCATCATGCGAGTGCTATGCTTGTAACAATTTCTAATTTATCATGCCGCATTTATCAGATTATTTCCCATCTAATCGACATATTTTGACAAATTCACCGAATTAAAACTACCAATCAATTCCTTTTTTCCATCCATAAGCTGAAGAGTAGGTTCTTTTTTGATATCCATTAATCGGATGGTAATGGAAAGAGAGCACGAAGCTGCACCTAGATCATCTAAACTTTGCAGGGAAGGCAGTCGAGTAGAGAAATCCTGACCATCCGAGAAAAATATGTACCTGGAGCCAAGTACCTGAAACTAGATTCACATATGAAGGAGGCAAAGGAAAAAGGGAAAATCCAAAACTCATTACTATTCGCAACAGAGATGAAATCGTGTGATTGGCTTTACTAGAAGAATTGTGTTTGTCACGGAACATTGGCATTTTGGCTTGAGAACTTTCGGCAGTGGACTGCTGGTGGTAGTGCATGGAAGATCGATATTCCTCCCACAGTAGGAAAGACAACTTTGTAGTCGTGTCTGAATAATCAGTGAAACACTTGTCGCAGGGTGGTAATTGGCGAAGAAAAACTAAGCGACTATCGACTAAAGGTATTGGTGATATGCAGCAGCTGATGGAGAAGCAGCGACTGAAGAAGAGAATCCTGATGATGCTGCAGTAGAGAAGAATGGCGCTGGAGTTGTTCCACCATGAGGGCCCCCAAATTGAGATGCCCAGTTTGACAAGGGATCAACTTCCGCTCGCTTCTCTAATGCTGTTCCCTGCAAAATCAGTGAATGGTAGATAATGGGCAGGAAATGCAGGTGATTTGCAAGTAGTATGAACTGTCAGAAATCCGCACTTGACAGGAAGAAAATTGGAAGACGAAAGCTATTTTGAACCAGGAAATGTATGAACACCCATGCTTCAGCCAATTATTACCTTGTGCATGGGAAAGAAAATCGAATTTTGACCACTTAAGCAGGAGAGATGCTCGGATACAACAGCTGGCTGGTGGAGCTCTTGAGCTCCTGGTATGGCTGAATAAGAGTTCTCAATCTGTTCCCGGATGAATACAAGAAACCTTATATTAGCAGCAATTAGATTTCCAAATCTTCTCTCTGATGACAATTAGACACCAAATACAGATGTAGACACAGCTATCTAGTCCAAATTGCGCATTTAAGCTAAAACAAAGATGATTCTCAATAGCAGGATATGAACATTACCCTAGGTATTGGGTAACAATGCATGTTGTTCCATTGCAGTGGAAAACGAGGACCACCAGTACTATCAAGCTTTTCAGGAGGGGCAATCCCCAAGTTCAAGTCTAGGCTATGATTCCCATCTGTATCCAGAAGCTCTAATATAAGCACATGCTGGAATGGTTTTTCCCCAACCAATAAGCTCACGCAAGTACTAAAAGTTAGCATTTTGACATAGTTTCTAGCCCCTTTCCCAGCCTCACCTATTTCTTCTTCTTCTTCTTCATATTTGCTTGGCTCAAAGTTGGTGACAGCTTCCCTTCCATTACGTTTTATTGCAGCCTTATCATATGCCCTGGTTTTTAAAAGAGGAATAACACATTATTCCTCAATGGTCCCTTTTGAAGCCTTGGGGACCACTGGACCACTAATTCGACAGAATTAAAGAAGATAAAAAGTCAATGAACAGTGAGACCTTGCAGCTTCTATCTCGCTATCGAATAGCCCAAGATATATATACCTGTAGAGGAATGTTTGTTTTGCAGTGAAAACCAGGTCTACAATAGCTTACATTCTGTATTGACTTTGCATGCAGCCAATGAACTTAAAGACGCTACACCTTAAAATGTGCAATAAAAGGAAATTAACGGGTAAAGCCAAATGTGAAATTGACGTTGATGAAAGAATGCATTACTTCTTGCTGAGGAACTGCCCCATTCGAGCTTCCCACCGTCCGCACTTGTGCATTGTGACGCCTCTGTACTTGGAGCTTCCTCTAGCGAATCCTGTGCTTTGCCGCCGAAGAATTTGCACAAATTCTTCCTTCGTGAAGTTACTCATCTGCAGAGCAATAAACGCGGAATAACGATACAAACCCTCTGTTAAATTTGAGGATCGAACTGACCCAACCATCTCCTTTGAAGCTAACCTGCTTAATGTCTTCCTCATAGTCACCAATATTAAAGTTGATATCTGCATCTAGCCCCCGAAACTTGATGGCAGCTCGATCATAAGATCTAGTTGCAGAAAAAACATTAATGATACTTCTAGCTGATTCCGCCAACAAAATAGCAAGTATCAACAACGACACAGTCACTGAGTGGAAGTATTTACCTAGCGGCAGCGTGAGCAGTATCAAACCCCCTGATTAAACAACGAACAGAGGAGGGGACAAAAAAAAAAATGAAACGCAATTAACGTTGGGCCTTCTCTGACCAGTAAAACCGGACCAAGAAAGTGGACGCAGCATAAAAACCAGTACATAAGCAGACACAAGCAAGAGAATAGCATGTTTGCTCACCCAAGTACACTTGTTTCCCACAGTCCCTGCATAAAGACAAGCAACTCGCTCAAGATAAAGCACCCATGCCATGTGCAGTCAAATCAAAATCAGAATAGCTTTATCACGCGTCAAAGAAAAAAGCATTCCACTCCACCGAGGAAGCCTAAGCCATCCGAATTCCGAAGCGTGTGCTTTCTCCTCCTGTTCAATCTAAAATCGGGAGACGTTTAAACAGTACGATCAGCACTAACCAGATATGCGACTCCCACCGACTGGTCCGCCGGTAAAACGTCACGCCGCGATACTGCGAGCTCCGAGACCTCGGCCCGCGCCTACTCCTCTTCACCGATGACCTCTGTTGCTGCTGCGGCGGCAGAGGCGCCTCCCCCGCGCGCGCGCCCTCCGGGCACGTGAGGTCCAGCCGCGGACGCCGCGACTGGAAGCCGGAAAAGCACCCGCCGCCATCAGCCGCCGCCGGCGCCGGGAATAGCTGAATCGTCCGATCGCCGTCGGAAACCTCCGCGGGCCCGCCGTCGCCGGCGCGGCGAGAGCAGCCAATGCGGCCGTCGACCAAGCCGAAGTCGTACGCGAGGACGACGCCGCCGTCGCCGGCGGCCGCCTCGACGTCGAGAATCGAGGTGGCGAAGCTGCGGGGGCTCCCGACGGGGCGACTGGCGGGAGGTTCGGGGAGGTTCCCGAAGCTCGCCGCCCCGATCGAATCGGAAGGAACGACGCCGAGGTTGAGGTCGAGCATTCCGCCGCCGGCGAAGCAGGGGCCCGGAGCAGCCGGCGCGCTACTTCTCAAGAGGAGCACGGCGAGACCTGGAGGCGATCGTCGAGGGAGGGAGCGGAGCCATGGCCGGCGCCGGAGGAGGGTTCCTCGTCGGCCTCCGCGATGGGGAAGAGATAGAGAGAGAGAGAGAGGGGGAGGGGAGGTTGTTACGGCGGAGGAGAGAGAGAGAATGTGAGTTCGGGGCGGAGTTCGGTGCTTGGAGATCGAGCAAAACATCGAGAGAGAGAGAGAGAGAGAGAGAGATGGGACGTGTGAGTGAAGAAACGAGGGAAGAGGGAAGTGGAAAAATAGAAGAGGGCAGTTTTTTTTTTTTTATTTTATTTTTTTGCGCCTGAGAGGGATGGTGGATGGAGGAGGAGGGATCGATCATGAAGCGCGCGCCCCGTTAACCTTTTTGGCGCGTGATCAACAGCAGCCAAACCACTGTAGTTTTAATTTAACGTGTAACGTGATTTCGGATATTTAATTTATTCAATGCGGTTTATGAACTTTAATTTAACATGTAATGTGATTTTTTT
Source organism: Eucalyptus fibrosa (assembly GCA_017140475.1). Lineage (NCBI taxonomy): Eukaryota > Viridiplantae > Streptophyta > Magnoliopsida > Myrtales > Myrtaceae > Eucalyptus > Eucalyptus fibrosa. The sequence goes on along the minus strand of CM029505.1, from coordinate 24,374,540 downwards.
CAAATTTTAATTTATTTAATTTAGTCCATAAAATTTCGGTACATGTTCAATGTGGTCTCGAGACAACATTGGGTATTTTCATATAATTCAAACACTAAGTTGAATATGAATAAAAAATTCAAATATTACATTTAACAAATTAGAAGTACAATGACTACATTGTGCATCAAGCCAAAATTTAGAACCACATTGAACACCGAACCGCTTGAACTGATAACTACTCGAACTGACTAGTTTAGTTCAATTCTTGGGAGGATCGGCCTGGTTTCCAATTCCTAAAAGTGGAAATGATGGTTGGTGGTTAAATTCCCGATTCCAATAGGGGATTGAATTGGACCGACTAAATGTACTTTTTATTTATTATTATTTTTTTGTACCTAGGGAACCTCCGTGCACCGTTTCATAGCGGAGTAAACCTTGGAGGAGCAGAAGAGTCACCACTACATTTTCTGCCCCGAGCAAGTTATGAGTTCCTTTCTAATAAGGCAGATGATGCAGAGATTTGAACTCCAAACCTTTCCCGAAAGGAATTGAAGCTCAATCACTATGCTGCCACCACGGGTAATTACTTTTTATTTTATTATTTCTTCAAAAAATTAGTAAAATGTGAACTAGAAACTATCTCGATAGAAAAAACCACCGCCCTCAGTGGCGCAGTTGGCTTAGACTCTCTCCCCTTTACGAAGGGGAGAAGTTCGAATTCTAGATGCGTTGTTAAAGATTCCTACTTGGAGTACTGTGGTGATAGGTCTTACAGTCCCTCCCCTAGGTTTGCTTGCCGGTTGTCGGCTTACAGGAGTTCCTTGGGTTATCAAAAAAAAAAAAAAAAATATATATATCTCGGTAGAAAAAAATAACGGAAAAAAAGTAATTGGTTCATTGGATCGGTTCCTAGTCCTAGTCCTCAGTTTCGAATTTTGGGAGTTGGTTCTACTGGTCCGGATCTCAATTTTACATTGGAACCGAATCAGATCGAACCGATCACCCCTAATTAAATAGGTGAGACGTTTAAAAATCGTATTGCACATTGAGCCAAAAATTTATAAATTATTTGTGTCTATCCCATTTATCTAAAGAGATGTATCTTCCTCTCTTTCTCAAAAATTTCTCGCATGAAAATAAATAAATATTCAGTGATCGTCGATGGGCGGGATCGAAATATCATGCCTCACTTGTTGTGCAAGTCAATCCATCACGGGAAATTTACATAGAAAAAACTTAGAGCCAAGCCGGATTTTCTCGTATAAAAAGGTAGACGAGTCTGCCCATTTGTTTTTCGAGCTTCTCCATCTAGACTAGAGAGACGAGGCGGGCCGGGCGGACGCCCGTCTGCCGATCGCCCTAGCCACATTCCTTCAACCTAATGAAAATAAGATCCGGTGTTTTGAAAATTCTACTCTTTCGAGAAAAGATATATATCTTTTCCTCATACTAAAAATAATTTAACAACACTTGTCTTAAAGGTAGCATATTTTTATACTGAAATACTTATTTTCGATATATTAATTTCACATGGTATGATAAAAGCAGCAAATTTTAGCTACGTGCTTCTTTCCTTGAGAGCACTCATTGATGATAGTTCTTTTTTGTCGATTTTTTTCCATGATATATACTCCATAAATTACTCTTTTTTTTTTATTTTTTTTCTCTTTTTAGCGGTGAGGTAAGTTAAGAGTGGCTACTTCTTTATATCCAAATTTTTATACTGAAATATTATTTTTGATATATTAATTTCACATGTTGTTGATTATTCTTTTACACCTTTATATCCAAATTTTGCTCTCTATCTCCCTTCAATGCTCTCTTCTTATATTTTCACAGTAAGAACGATAATTTAAATGATTTTTGAATCTGAAGTTACTAGTGGCTATGCCTATGTGCAAAATTAAATAAACAAGTAGAAAAATAGAATGAGAGTTATTTCAGAAACGGAAAATCTCAAGTTATTTTTTGAGTGGAGAAATAGACAAAGGTACTTCTTCTTCTTCTTCTTCTTCTTCTTCTTCTTCTTCTTTTTTTCGGGTTTAGGAAGTAGGTGCACGAGTGCTGGATGGAGTTTATTTTGTAAATTCTTGCTTATTATGTTATTTAGGGTACTTTTTGAAGGGACAAGAAGCTGGACAAAAAGAAATTTTGCAAGTTCTCCATCACGTTATCAATGTCAGTAATTTTTGCGCGTATATTATTTGGGCTACTAACCATCGAGTGTAGAAAATATGAACTAATAGGATTTGTAAATGGACACATGTAAAATGCGTTTTGAAAGTTTAAACTCAAAATTTTGTTAAACAGATACATGGTAAGGAAATTGGAAAGTAACATTTGAATACTATTATCTTCTTAAAAAAATCAATTTTATTTATATTTCGAAGTACTTTGATTTCATCGATCTTTTGAAGGGAGATATTATCTCAAGACATCTCTCTTTGTCCATTACTTAACTTTTTCTTTGTAATATTGAAAAAGAATACGTCGAATAATAAACTAATACCTTAAAGCTTGTGAAATTCTATTTTTCCTTTCTTGGTCAATTCAAATTATTATAATCTGATACGAAATTGAAGAGGTACCAAACCAAATTACATGTTGAAATAAGTTATACTTCAAAATACTAATAATATTCTTCTAATAATATGTTATTCTTTTCCCTAACTTAATTTTTAACTAAATGAGAAAAATATGTACATCAATCTATTTATCTTCAAAATAATAATCAACGAGAGGAGAAAATTGAGAGGGATAAACGTGGAGAATACATTTGAGATACTTTCTCTTGTTGTTCGTCTTTTTTTAAGTATTTGGTTGAATTAAATAAAGTACATCATCTAAATGAAATTCATATCATTTAAGAATACATTAATAAATTATGTATAAAATCTATATCCTTTAAAAGCATCTTAAGATACTCTCTTTTTGTCCATTTATTTTAGTTTAAACTCAATAAAAGATATATGTTTGAGGATGGACAAATACATAAGCGGATCATCATTTGTCAAATGTAGCCACGTGGAGAAAGTGGGCCATGTATATTGCCATAGGCAAAATAAAGGGTCATGTGATAAGCACGGGAATTAACATTCTCTCCTCTCGGTCCTAACTTTAACTATATAATCAATGGAATAGACTAGATTAGACAAAAACGGAATATACATGGGGTATACTAAAGAAAGATCAATGTAAAAAAATGGGTATGAAAAGTTTCATAAATATTTTCTAAATATCTCCGGTGAGTTAAAAATTGAATACAAATTGAATAAGCAAAATGCAATTAGAGGTGGTAAAATGGGTTATGAACCCATATTTTAACTCATAGTCAAAGGCTTGGGTCATATATGGGTTGCCTATGATATGGAATATAGGTAGGAATGTGTCCCATAACCAAAAGATCAAGTGATAATGGGTTCCAATGGGTTTAGAAAAAACTCACTTTGAACTCATTTAATCAAAGAGTGATGCTAAGGCTTCAAACCAAAGTAAGCAACTTGTCGATCTCGGAACTTTCACATCTACAATGTTGCTCTTTTTATTTTGTTTGTTTAATCTTAGCGTTTTTTTCTTTCACTTTTTAAGTCTTTGAGATTTTTTTAGGCAAAAAAAAAATAAAAATGCCTTTTGAAATTTTAAAATAAAAATACCTTTTGAAATTTTCTTAATTTTATTTTTCATATTTTTTTAATGTATTAAATTGTTGCGACATCGGGTGGTGGCAACAAGATAATGTGATGATGACATTTATGGGTGAGTACAAAGTCCAATTCAACTTAGGAACTAGAGCCAATCGGCCTATCGCCACCAAGGTGGAAGCGAACCGGTTCACAAGAGTGAGGGCATTTCTTGTGGCTGGGTCAAGATCTATCACCCTTCATTTTGCCACCACATTGATGCCTCATTCTGTGACTTGATCTCTGAACCTGTTCATGCAAGTGCTTTTGCCTGCCAGCATGACGCTTACCCACTTCTCCACATTGCTCACGTGCCACGTGAAGTCCTAGTGCAATACCTCACGTGAACACCCGAAATTGGGTCATGTTTGGTCCGGTGGGGCAGGGTATTGGGTTGCTAAAGTCAAATTGTGCAAAAGTTGATCAATTTGAGTCATATAATTTTTTAACCCGACCCCAGGTCTGCCGTCAAATGGTTTGATGAAAATTGACGTTAGATTGAGAAAGTACCGGAATCAATTGGATCATCAATTTGCGAGCATCAGCCAGTATAAACTCAACCAATCGTATATGGCGGCAGAGTCATAGAGCATTAATTTGTCCTACCAGTCAATGGTGAAGAGAACGTGGCATAGATCTGATGCGACGCATCGCCTGCGATTTCCCCCGACCATATGTTGACAAGGGCTCAGGATACACGTTCGATGTCGGCATTGTTCACTGACCCATTAAATTATTACTAGGACGAGATTAAATCATTAGCATTCCTGGCCGATTGTACTTTTGTCCCCCAACCTTAAGAAACCTTCTTGTTTTTCACTGAATTTTAAACAGGATTGGTGAAAAAAAAAGGTCCAAGGTGATAAAGTTGAAACATGAGTCAGCATGATTATTCTCTTCTTTTTTATTTTTTATTTTTCAAGGGACGGCATGATTTTCCATTTTAAAATTGTTGGACAAAATAGTGATGAGACAAGTGTGACCAATCTTAGTACTTTAACTTTTTTCATTATGATAATTCCAAGTAGCCCCACATCCAGCAAGATTAGGGGAAGTTTTACGGTCTCTCTTTCTCGAATCGTAACAATTCATAACTCTTTACTATTCTTCAAAACTTCAATACAAAATAGCAACAAAAAAGCATAAGACTTTACAAGAAACGGATAAGATTTACTCTTCTTTTTATCCAACGATCATCGAGAATGCAAGGATAGAAACACATGCGCACACTTGTAAATTTTTAGGACAATTACACAAATGATTCATAAATTTTGGCTAATGTGTAATATTGTCTCTAAAAAAAATTTTTAAATTTGTCATAAGTGTACCAACCCGCCAGTTTTTTCGATATTAACCCTAGAAACAAACGCACAAACTTGTAAATTTTTAGAATAATTATACAAATGATTAATGAATTTTGGCTATGTACAATATTATTCATTTTTTTGTTCAAATATTTTTATATGATTCTTTAAACTTTATTAAATGTTCAATGTTGTTTCATAAATTATATGAAAATATTTAATATTATCTTTCTATTAATATAATTTTAGGGACAATATTGAATATTGTCAAATGGTCCATGAACTAAATTGAACATATACCAAAAGTTCATAAATTACATTGAATAAATTAATAATTTAGGGACGATATTATATATTTAGTTAAAGTTCAAATATCACATTGAAAAAATTAAAAATTCAGGGAATGATATTGCATGTTGGTTAAAGTTCAAAAATCATTTGTGTAGTTTTCCCTAAAATTTTCTCTTGGCTTACATTCCTCTTGTTCAATTACCTTGCCCACCAATTTTCGTTCTTATATTTTTCTATCTTCCCCTTCTACTTCTCTTTTTTCCCGTCCCATCTTAATCATTTTTTTTTTTTTTAATAAATGCTGCACTTGAATGGTGAGCTCCGCAAAGGTAAATAAGAACTTTCGCCCAAACCCGCTCATTTGCATTTTAAGCTTGAAGAGCCAACTTCACAAGCCGGTGGTCGTGCATATACGTAAATACATTTAAACCATAATCCATAACCATCTACATACATCATATGAATAGCCACATTCGAATGCCCGTGTACATTGTCGATAAAGATCAGAATTTCTCTCAAGAAAAACAGAAGAAAAAGAGAGAGAGTGGAGTTGCCATCATATATGAGAGAAGATGCAAGAGACTATTATATCAAACCATTCTTTTACTAAGAAATGAACTTAGAGGATAAGATTAAAGAATCTCACCTTGCATTCTATGGAAGAAAGAATCCCTTATTAGATTTATGAGATTTCTTTTATGACGTATTAATTCACGTCTTCTTGATAGAGTACAACGAATAATTGCATTTCATCTTAACTTAATTGACATAAATTTTCGTGAAATTGAGAAAAAAAATGAGCTTAAAACTAACAACTAGATTTCTTTCCATGTAATAGAAGTTACTCACATTTCCTCTATATCCACACAAATACACAAATATTTTTCTGGGGAGGGAGAGATGGCCCTTGCTTGCCTTGCCGTCCCTCTGTTGGGCAAGCAAGGGCCATTAGACATGAAAAAGTAATACGATTAACTCACAACATTTTCATTTTTCGCTATTTCATAACTCAAAATAACTCAAGATTGACTCGAATGGACATCATCTCATCTCAACAGTCAATTCTAAAAAATGAAGTATGCACAATTCAAAATTGAATGATATGGTTCAACATGTGGGATTATGGTGAATTTATTTCATGGAAAACTCAAGATTTTGAAAACAATTTTTGAAAAATGATAGCTTATATCGCTCAGGAAAATAAATGAATGAAAAATATTTTCGTCATTCACTTACGAAAATAGTTAGTCATAAATTATTATCAATAATGAAATTTTTTTTATTATTAATTTTTTAAGCGATTTAATCAATTATTTTTTTGAAGTGTTTTTCAAATCTTGAATTTTTTGCGTATAATAAACGCAGCCTTAAATAATTAATTAGCAAAAGGAAGTTGTGTATTTTCGAGGAAGTGATTTGTTTTTTATTTGGGTTACCGGAAGGCATGTGCTCCTCGTGCTTTGAGAATCACGTTCTTAGCTGTTCTAAGGTCCGTCGCACCCGATTTCCAACGCTATCCTCGGCCCCATTTCTGTCAACCTCGACTGGTCGCTCTTTCTAGTATATGTTCCTATGATCGATAAGCACAAACGTTGGACCAACAACCAATGCCAACATAATGTGAGACACGAAGAATTTCTTCTTCTCTCTATTATTATTATTATTATTACTATTATCCCTATAAAATATAATGATTAATCCTATTGCAAAATCTACCATCATCTCTAGACATAAAGTTAGCGACCCTATTGACAAACTACATCCCAAAGCGGGCATTTTTTAAGAATTAAATTAAGCGAAATGTACTTTCTCCTTTTATTTTCACGTTAAAACATAAACTACTATTCATAATATTTTTAAAATACGAACATACCGTATATCTATTTACATATCAATATTCATATCATGAATCATGAAATACAAATTAAGTAAAAAGTAAAATTCAATTCAAACATATACAAACAGTTCTTGCAAAAGTTCTTTGGATGTCAAGTTTATTGAGGGGGGGAGAGAGGAGGCACTGATTTTGTTGCTCTCAATAGAGTAAAGTTACCTAATTAATTATAAATATATTGTACATATATTAATTCAATTTTAAACTTTACAATTGTTAATTTAGTCCCAAATTTTTTTTGGCTATTTTTGCTAGAAATCACTAATGTAGCAGTTCAACAATCATTAGACGTTATATGTGACACATTACTACATCAATGATTTTCAGCGAAAATTGATCGGAATGATAATATTGAAATTTTGCACAAAGATTTGTGACTCAATTAGCAAAATTGAGAAATTTAGGACTGAATTGACATCTAGATAATAGATTTAGAATTGATTGGATAGACTTTCCAATTCAAAAGGTAATAATGTATTAGCAAGTGTCTCTCAAACTCCCCCTCATGTTTCCTCGGGCCAATCATCCGTAGCTCATGGAGCATTTCCGCATCAATGCTTTGCCATTCTCACTCGGCTCACATGGTTCCCTTGAATCTAATTGGGTCGACATTAATTAATCGATCAAGGATTGATGACCCCAATAGTTGTATGAGAATTTTCGAAAAGCCATGAAACTGGGAGCAAAGGAGCTGCTCAAATTGGCCTCGACCGCCGCAAAGATGAGAGGTTCTTGTCCAACCCATCGGAAACAGCATTTCTCTCGTTCACGTAAATTTCCCAAAATAAGAGCCGGCACGCTCATCAAAAATGGAAAGGGAAATGGATGGATCGAGGGATAAGTGTGTAACCACCTTTTAACGTGTTTGTCGGAGATTAACTGAGTTCTTAACGTTCAGAGGTTAACTGAGTTCTTAACGTTCTAATTAGGTTGTTTAAGTCTTTAGCATTCTCCTGTAGGTCAATTAGATCTTCAATTTGCAATTGGGTCGATTGAGTTCTTAATCTTTGAAAACAAAATACAATAAAATCCTATAATTGCCAGTAGTGGCTCTTCGACGCTTGAAAAGTTCCTATGAGCCCTTTCAGCCACTGTGCTCGTGTATATGGCAGATGTTCCCTCTAAAACCCCCAAAGCAAACCTTTAAATCCCCAATTAAGCAAATCCTAAGTTGCAATAAGCAACGACAAAATCTCTAAATTCCAATCCCTTGAAGAAACTGCGTCCTTTTTGTTGAGAAAGTGACGTCACAGGTAATCGAGGGAGACTGAGGAGAATCTCATTCATCATAGTTCAAGAAAAGAGAGATGATTATAACTGACTTTAAGAACATTATAATTGATCAAATTATAACGTTAAGGCCTTCATGGTAAGCGACTACGGCGCTAATGGCTTTAACTAAATTGAATTATGAGGATTCAATTAATAAATGGCGAAAAAGTTAAAATTTGGTTTGGCACTTCTCTCAATTGATATATATATATTATTTATTACGAAATATGCTACTCATACATCTTTGACCAGGTTTTTGAGAGCTTTGACTTTTGAAAGAACAACTTCTATAACATAATAATATAGCACAGATCAGGCGTTCAAATCATGATACTCCTTCTCAATTTTAACTCTCATGTTATTGCTGTTATTGTGCATGTTTTCTAGCTCTTCGGTTGTCTCATGTAATTACGGCCATATCTTGTCTTGCACTTTTAGAGGACTAACTTATCTCTTGAAGGAGAGTAGCAAGTAATATACTTTCCCGTTTTCTGATGGATTTACTTTTGAAAAGAAGAGATTGTCTAACCATGTGGTTGGTTTAAATTGATGATATACGATTATGGGGGCACATCGAGGAAGGAGTGTTGTCTTGTGCTTTACCACCGCATTAGAGGAGATTGCATTCAGATGTGGAAAGGAAAGATGTGACTGCATTTCGAAATTGAGTCGGCAATATCATGAGGTTGAGTTTCTAGTCACAAAAAGACAAACATAACATCTATAAATAACCATGGAAAAGAGTATGACAGCCATACTCTGATTGTCTAATACCTTAAAAAAAATCTCAACTTTATGTTCAGTCCCAACTTTATTTAATGTTTTTATCTCATAAAAATTCCTCAACTTTAAATCAAATTTCTAAACAGTTTTTTTGGTCCCATGAAAAACATCTAACTTTAGATTATGTCTCATTTTTACTGTCCGATATTAATTTTACCCTACAATTCTTTTAGCACCACAAAATAACATCGACTTTTACTTTGAGTTACAAATTTGCTTTCCTTGACTCTGTCTAAAATTTCCCACTGACAACGGAGAGATGGAAAAATCTCAAGCATGAGCTGTTCAAGCATCCCAAATTGAGAGTCCCGATCATAAGCTCTTTGATTTCAAGAGATGGAATACTTTTGAGCACAAAATCAACGATCCGTGAGTGAGATAGACAACTTTTTAAGAGTAAGAAAAATTGAAGAAAGCCAACCTAATTGTTCTAAATTTTTACTCAAAGTTTAGATCCGAGAAGACCTTACTTGGCTGATATGGAAATTCATATCAAAAAGATGTATTCTTTGATGTGAAATTTGGGGAAAAACTTGAGCAATAATGTGGAAATGCCACATAAAATCACTAAAAGCAATTTTAGATGGAGGGTTCATGATGGCAAATTTGGGACTCATGCAAAACTTAATGATTTTCTATGAGACAAACAAAAATTTAGGGTAAGATCGGAACTGGATCTAAAGTTGGGGTTTTTTATGAGACAAAAAAAAGTTTAGAATAGAATTGGAACTAAACTTAAAGTTAGGATTTTTTTATGAGACAAAAAAAGTTTAAGGTAGAATTGGATTTGGAGCTAAAGTTGTGAGTTTTTTTAGTAGGCCTAGCTTTACCTGTTTCCTAAAATTATAATTGATATTGCCAATGTTTTGGAATGAGTTCACGCAATATAAGTGCTCATTTTTCTTCCAATGACGGATTAAGGCTCAATTGATGACACAGTGATGGCGGATTGATTCCTTGAAGTGTTTGGGGAAACATTTCACTACTACATTGCTTCCAAAACAATAGTAGCTTTCAGTGGTTTTTAGAAAGTTTCTTAGACAGAATATTTATTCCAAAATTGATTATTATTATTATTATTATTATTATTATTATTATTATTATTATTATTATTATTATTACACTGCTAATATAAAAGACATTGTACACATTCGTAGTTGGATGAAGGACATGCGGATGAATTCGATTACATGATTATCTTTAAATACATGTCACCTATCCAAATGAATGCGTGACAAGTTGTTAATAACAATGGATTTGATTAAATCCTACCCAATTTCCCAAACATGAAGTTACAACAATTCAAGCACCATTCATCTATTAAGAAATTACCAAAAAACTCATAAATCTACTCTACTTATGTCAATTCCATCTTAAACCTTTTAATTTTGCCAATTAAGTCATAAAATTTTTTGACGATTTGCTAATGTAATTTTTTCAACCAATTTTGATTGAAAATTGATGATTTGGATGTTGGCTGTGCCATGGCCAGTCGACGTTGAAGTTGAAAATTGTTGTATTTTATTAAAACTTTTTGAAGTTTTCACAAATTTTTTTCTTTTGAAATTTTTCTTCTTTTTATTATACTAAGTCCGGTGAGCATCACCAAGGAAACAAAAGAAGAAAATATTAAAAAAATGCAAAAAATTGTCCACATCAATGTGAGTCATGCCACTATTAGCCGAGTGGCATCCGTGTCATCAATTTTCGAAAAAAAATTAGCTAGAAAGACCGTGTTAACAAATTATCAAAATGTTTAAGATCAATTGATAAAACTAAAAGGTGTATGACTGAATTAATATAATGGCAATAATTTTAGATCTTTTTAAGGTAATTTTCCCTTCATCTGTCAGAATGGGCTCATGGCCCTTTTTTTACTCATATATATTGGACCGGGTTATACATGGGTTATTCAAACATTTACAGGGCCAAGTCAAAGTGGATTTAAAAGGTTACGGTTCAATTAGTTTGGGTCTAAATGGGTTTATAGAGTGATATATTTTAGACCCATTTACAAAATTGAGTTGAATCAAGTTAGGTTGGGTCATTTATCATGAGTAGAGAGTCGAGACACACCCCCATTAATCTCGACTGCAGCCCTTGTCGTTGCATCGCATTCTCCACTTTGGTCTTGGTCATCGCATCTATCTTCCCCCTCACTTAGGTCGGATCTGAGCCCATCTCTCTCTCTCTGTCTTAGTTTTTTTTCCCTTGTATCGGTCTTCATCATCTTCCTCTGGCCTCGATTGCGGATCCTTGCTGCCTCTAGCTTCAATCCTGCGCCTCTGTGACGTCGATTTGAGACCAGCCAAGGTGCTTGACCAGGGATCGAGCTCGTAATAGTCGCCCAAACCCCAAATAGGTTTGAGTGCTTCGGCAGCATCGGATTTAGGCTGATCGGGAACAGTCCGGCAGCGCACTGTTGGCATGCAACGAACTAGATTTTTCCAGCTGCCGCTCCATATTCTTTTAGTTTGCTTATTGATCGCGGGGTACAAGGTCGGTTCCCATATAGAAGTTGGAAACAAACTGGTTTGAACTAGGTGTGAAGAAGGGACATTGAATGTGTTTGATTGTTTGTTGGAGATCCGTTTGCGTACTTTTGGGCATTTTCATCATAGAATCAAAGCATCATTTTTCTTCACATGAGATTAATTTGTATTGCTCGTGATCTTTAAGTACATTGTTCATTTAACATCGATTGAACAATTAGAATGCAGCACGGGTGTTCAATATCCCCATAGGAAGAAAGAAACATGGGATGATAGTGATGATGAAATTATTTAGTGTGTTCTTAGCATCGTGTCGTGGTCCTGAGGGATCCTTGAGGAATAAGTGATCATATTGCATTTTCAATTTTACTCTAGCCCAATGAGATTTTTCTCTTCAGATGGGCCTCAATGTTCTCGAATGAATATGAGCTGAGAATGGACTGTGCACTGTGGACTGAGTGTTCCAATCTGTGATCATGAATCGTGGTATACTTCTCACAGGCGTCGTCTTTCTAACACTTTAATCTCAGGGAAGAGCTACCAGAAATCGCAGAATTTACAAATTCCGGCTGGTTCTCACATTAAATATGCAAATAATATCTAGTGCTCATTTTGATGGAAATGTATTTTCAGACTTGTAGCACTTTAATGAGGAAAACCAAAGAAATCTCCCAAAAAAAGAGGACTACAGCTATATAGTCCACTCAAGAACAAAAATACACAAAAAAGAAAAGAAAAAAGAGGCACTATTTCCACCCTTATATGACTAAATTCAATCAATTTTGATAAAAAAAAAGACAAAATTGTGCTCAATCATTCAATTGAAATTTAAGCTGGGGCCAACATTTATTAACTTTATTTATTTTTTATTTTTTATTTCTATGTTACCATATTTAAAAATTTTACATTTACAGTTTTTCTTCATTGTAGGTGTCATAGATACATTAAAGACACTATGCTTTTTTTCATTGTTAGATTTTCTTCCATAACAATTAGTTTTGTTGCAAAAAAGAAATTTCCAAGAAACCTAGTTCTTTTCTATGTTGTCGAGCAAATTGAAAGATACATTGTCAAGTAGAATCTATAATTTTCTTTGTGTATAGACAATGTTTTGACATAATCACTTATTTACAAATTTTCACTTTTGTTGTGCATATCACCATCAAATCCCTTCTTACCAGTTTTCTCCTATATACACATATATGAATTGGATGATCAGATGAAGAAATAAAACCCTCTTTGAAGATTTTCCAAAATAACATTCTCCAACGAAAAAAATTTAAAAGATGAAATTTAATTAAATCAAAAAATTGCATAAGATAATTTTTTTTAAATGCCGGTGAAATCTCATCATTGAATTGACATAAATTAATATCATCCATGAAGTGTGTCCGAAAAAATATTAAGATGCCTCATTGTGTAAATGTTTTTAATTTATTCCTAGATATTCCATAACACTTTACATCTGTGTAAAAGCATCTCACCAATAGGAAAGGAAAAAAGAAGTTCTTTAATATATTAAATAAAGAGGCTTGATATATATTTTAGACTAATGAAACTAAAGAAAATAAAAAATTCACCAAGAAAGTGAACTTTTGAGATGAGAGAGAAAGAATAAATAAGTTTTTTTTTTTTTTTTTTTTTTATAAGAGTAGTAATGAAGAAGAGACTTTCAAGTATCTTACTATATCAAATAATTTTTCTTTTTTCCTTACTGGTGCTTTTTACATAGAACATGTAGAACGTTATAGTAATATCTAAGAATACACTAAAAAAATTCTTCAATACACAAAAAAAAAAAAATGTGAAATGTATAATTAAGGCAACTAGATCGTTAATTAAAATAGAAAAGATATGAAAAAAAAAGAGCGATTACTTTAAATTGCAATTAAATGATTGAGGGCAAATTAGTCATTTTAGGGCAAATCAGGTAGATTTAGTCATATAGGGGTGGAAATCGTGCCGAAAAAAGAAGAAGAAGCTACTAGTCGGTTCATACTTAACCACAATGAATATTACCTATGGCACTTTGAAGTCGGCTAGGCTAGGGTAGTATGACCACAATCCGTTCGCATGTATGCACTTGTTCTTGCACTTTGTTGTTGTGGCCGACCAATGCTGAGTGAACTGGTTCACTAGAGTGAGGGCATTGCTTGTTACTTAGGCAAGACCCACCACCCTTCACCTCATTCGCACCTTTATGCCTTTGTCTGAAAAAAAAAAAAAAACACTCTCCAACCCGACGTGAGCAGCTCTTCAAACCAATCCATGGAACTGCCCATTCTTCAAAGATAACAATTTGAGGAAGGCGTCTGGGCCAGGTTGGGTATGGGTCGGTACAAGTCGGGTTGAATATGAATCACTAAATTTGTATTATATGTAAATGGATCAATTTGTGTTGGACTATCTTTGATTCGACCCAAAACCTACACAATCCACCCATTTTGACAAGCCTAGCCTTATAACAAAATGAACTTTGTTGTAAAAGTTGTGAAGAATTCAATAAAAGAACCAAGTGAAACTATATTCAATCTCCAAAATTCCAAATTAGGTTGACCACCAATTGGTCCTTTTTCAACTTAATCCCGTCTACAAGGGAGTCATGAAGGGATGCAGAGATGAGAGCAAGTACTTCTCTGCTAGATTAAGAAAAAAAGTGAAGGAATGCTGATTGCACAGGGCAAATGCCAATAGGGTAAGGGATAAAAGTTCACAGAGGAAGAAGAGCTACGCCACAAAGCACCGCCTTGAGCCTTGAAACATGCTTTAGTCATACGTTTGCATCTAAATAAAAGAGTTTTTCCTCTGTCAAGGTTTACAATATACTTTCCAAGAATATTCAAATGTGATGCCCTTGTGATATAAGACAAGCGCAGGTAGATAAAGTTGCCCTATCAGCAAACAGGCTCTCCTTTACATTTGTCTTGAAGAGAGCTAATTGAAATTCCTCCCGCAGAACAATACAAAAGCAGAACTAGAGAGCAGTTGATTATCTCACCATAAACATATATTTTGAACAGTTGATTCCACAATTCGAGAATTGTAATCCACATCATAGGAACAGCTTGAAAGCAGTAGATAATAAAAGGAGGATATTTAAAATTGTCGCAAAATGGGCCAGAGGATAGGAATTCGTAGAATTTGATCATCGTAAGCAGTCATATCAGCTCAAATCATTACTGTGGTAAGTCAAAATCGTAGAGATAACAAAAGAGGACAAAGTTCCAACATCCTTGTACATCAAATCCTGGAGATCAGGGCTCCAAAAAGAGAGATACAATATGATCGAAAATAGTCATCGGAAGAAGCTGCACAAAACACATCCTAGATATTGTTGGAACACTATACTACTCATCAAAATTATTGCTGCTTGCGTTGAAACACTATATACTCGTAAAAATCCTGCAGCCAAGTGACCTACTTCTCAGTAGATTGAGAAAAAGCCTCCAAAATGAGATTGTTTAATCTTTAATCAATGTGGCTCTCTCCACCACTGCCTGCATCTCGGTGGATTGCAGTTTACTCCTTTCTTTCAACTACCCCCTCCCTCTTTGAGTCTTCCAACAATTCCAATCCTTCCTTCCAAACCCTTCATCCAAGCCATCCAAGCCAGTCCTAGACATTTGTAACGTGTCATCAATATGTACATGCATCATTTAACTTTGATGCCAGTCTAAGCAACAAATTAATAGCACCACAAGTCATGCTCTTCTCACCATTGCTTCTTTGCGCCAGCGGCAGCATCACCAATCTTCTCATCGCCCCAATTTTTCTTAGACAAATTGAAAATTTTCGGCTCGCGAGGATTCAAGATCATCGATCCTCTCTCTCCATTCTTCCCCTGTCTGCCGTACTTCTTCTTGAGAACTCGGAGCCAGCTGACCATCGATAAAGTCCCTTGACATGATGAAGGAATGCACTGGCATTTAGTGAGGGATCCATGCCTTTCTTCTTGCAGTAATCGATCTTGCCCGATCTGGTCGTAGTCGCCCCATAAGGTGGCTTCTTCAACTTGTCCCTTGTTTCCAAAGAAGAACGTCTCCTTTGCCTTATGCAGTGTTCGAGCTTGTCCAGGAGGTGGATGGCTCGGATTTCGGATTTCGACTTCTTCAGAAGAGGGCCTCCCCGTTCTCGGATTCATACTCAGATTGGGTAGACAAAGACACAGAGATTTTTGCGGCTGCAGAGGAGGCTGTTTGCGAGGGATTTTTCTCGCGTTTCGTGATCATCGTTGCATTCAAATTTGGACCCCAACTCTCTGCATTCCTGCCCTTCTTCTTATGGTCCTTCATGGGACGATTCGTTGGAGAAGGAAACCGGCAGCTGCTCTTTCACCGGAACTGGATCCTTTCACTGGAACTGGACGACCAAACGTAGCCAAAGGTTCCAGTTCCAATGAAGAAGCAATTGCCAGCCACTTTCTCCAAATCATCTGAGGAAGGACCAAAATGGAAGAAGGTGTTAAATTTATGACTTGAGTTTTGAAATTCGCTGGACTCATGAAGGATAACAAAAGGCGAAATATAAAATATATATACGAATTTCCACACCTAGCGGAAATTCTGTGGAATCCGAAACGCCAAAACCCATGCACGTAAAGAAGGAAAGTTACGGTGGGCCCAAGTAAAACAGTATTTTTCTTTTGCCGATCAAGAATCCGCTTGAATCCTGCACGCGGAGCGGAAGCAAAGAGATGGTGGGCCCAGGTCAACTATTTGACCTGTGGGCACCCAAATTTCCTTTTACAGCGTCCATGAAGTTGGTTTTTTAAGAAATAAAAACCCTACGAGAAAAAAAAAAGAAGCCGCCGAAGTGAGACGCACGCCAAAGACCTACGAAGCAAGGAGCCGCACGTCCGTGCCGTTTGCTGAAGCCCTATGAAGAGGATACGTACGTGAAGACGCTGTTCTTGTTTGACGTACGTAGAGCGTTTCGTTCGAGCTTTGAATGCGCGGTAATTTTGTGCCGTGAGTTTATACTCAAGCGAGTTGTTATTTATACACTTTGGGTTTTGGGTTAAATCTAGGTGTGGGAAACACTTGAGTGATTGAGCGATTGTAAACTCTGATTCTCCGATTTTAGTGGATTATTTGCTGCTGGCTCTCCCCATGGATGTAGGTACCGACACTCTGACCGAACCACGTAAATTTCTGGTGTCCTGATTTTCTCGTTTATTTCTCTGGCAATTTCGCATTGACGTAATTTGCAAGATCCTGTCGTTTCCGCGTATTATATCCCAACAATTAGTATTGGAGCTTAGGGTTGGATTTCTTGATTGTAATTTGGGGCTTTTGCTTGTCTGATTATTATCTGGAAATCCTGTTATTACAATTATGTCTGAGAGGAAATTTGAGATTGAGAAGTTTGATGGGAGAAATAACTTTGTGTTATGGAGCATCAAGATGCGGGCTTTATTGACAACACAAGGTTTGGCCAAGGCACTAGATGGCGAAGATGAGTTGCCGATTATAATGAAAGCCTCAGAGAGGGTAGAGCTTATGCAAAAAGCAAAGAGCATAATCCTGTTAAATTTGTCAGATGAGGTCTTGCTAGAGGTTATTGAGGAGAAGGATGCCGTAGCATTATAAGCAAAACTTCAAGCACTCTATGTGAAGAAAGGTTTGAACAATCGCTTGTATATGCTGAAGAAGATGTTTCAATTTAGATATACTGAAGGTACGTCTATCAGAACCCACCTAGATGAATTTAATAAACTCATGTTGGATCTGAAGAACGTCGGTAAGATCCTTGATGATGAAGAACAGGGCATGATGTTGTTAGCCTCTTTACCAGAATCATGGGAGCACTTTACTGATTCGCTGTTGCAGGGGCATACTACTATTATCTCAGAGGAGGTAAAGTCCGCCTTATTCTCTAAGGAGTGGCAGAGAAAGTTGCGAGATGACGGTCTGGCGAAAGGAGCAGCACAAGCACTGACGATTCGGGGTAGAGAACAACATCGAGAGCCTAGTAGCAGCAGAGGTAAAAGCAGATCAAAATCACGCAATAGAAAGTCCAAAGGACGCATGAAGTGCTTTAAGTGTCACGAGGAGGGGCACATTAAGAGAGATTGTCCAAAGCGGAGAAATAAAGTTGATAAGCAGAATGCCACAAGCAGTGTGGCAAACGTTGCTGATGGGAGCAATAGGGATGCAGAAGTTGTCTTATGTGTGACTGCTACTTCGTCAGGAGACAAATGGGTGCTAGATTCGGGGATTCGGGGTGTTCTTATCATATGACACCTCATAAGAACTGGTTTACTACTTACCAAGTTGCAGATGGTGGTAGGGATCTTTTGGGGAATAATGCAGTCTGCAAGACTGTGGGGATAGGGATAATTCGAATCCGAATGCACGATGGGGTGGTTCGCACATTGACAGATGTAAGGCATGTACCGGAGCTTAAGAAGAACCTTATTTCTCTGGGGACTCTCGATGACATTGGGTGTAGGTACACCACTGAAGGTGGAGTACTGAAGATCTCTCGAGGTGCTATGACAATGATGAAAATGGAAGAAAGTGAATACTCTCAATCATCTACTGGGAGAGATTGTGACTGGAACTGTTGTAGTTTCATTAGGTGAGTTAGACTCTAACTTGACTCAGTTATGGCATATGCGTTTAAGGCACATGTGTGAGGCAAGTATGATGATGCTGAGTGAAAAGGGGGTTGTTGAGTGGTCAGAAAACAGGAAAGTTGGACTTATGTGAGCACTACATCTATGGGAAGCAGCACCGAGTTAAGTTTACTACAGCTATTTATTCGACCAAATGACTAGTTGAATATATTCATTTAGACGTCTGGGGCCCGTCTTCAGTTCCTTCGAAAGGAGGTGCCGGGTATATGCTGACTTTTATTGACGATTATTCGAGGAAGGTATGGGTATACTTTTTGAAGCACAAATATGAAGTGTTTGATCGGTTCAAGAAATTTAAGGTATTGATTAAGAAGTAGTCAGATAAGCAGATCAAGTGCCTGAGAACCGATAATGGTATGAAGTTCTGTGGTAAAGATTTTACTAAGTTCTGCGAGAAATAAGGTATTGTAAGACACCGCACAATACCTGGGACACCATAGCAGAATGGCGTGGTAGAATAGAAGAACATAATCTTGCTTAAGCGAGCTCGATGCATGCTTTCGCATGCAGGACTAGGCAAGGAATTTTGGGCTGAAGTAGTGAACATGTCATGTTACCTGGTAAATCAATCTCCATCGTTTGCTATCGAGTGGAAGACTCCTGAGGAAGTATGGTCGGGGAAACCTGTTGATTATTCTAGATTACGAATATTCGGATGTCCTGCGTATGCTCATGTGAGTGATGGTAAGCTTGAGCTGAGGGTGAAGAAGTGCATATTTCTGGGTTACGCACATGGGGCGAAAGGCTACCGGTTGTGATGCACCAATCCCAGATCACCTGGTTTTCTAATCAGCGGAGATGTGATCTTCGACAAGACTGCAATGCTTCAACAGAAGAGTTCTGAGACACAACCAACAGAGAAGACAGATCATGGTGTCATAAATGAGGTGGAGCTTCAGGTGGAGACTCTAGAGACCTCGAAGGTAATAGAGGTTGAGACTGTAGATGAAGCTACAGTTCCTGAAGTCGGTGATAGTGAACAATCAGCAAAGCCATAGTAGACTATAGCCACAGATAAAGAGAGAAGGCAAATTAAACTACCGGTACGTTATGGTTATACAGATATTACTTATGCATTGACTGTAGGTGATGAGGTGGAGATAGATGAGTCTTCGTCTTACTCTAGGTGATGGCTAGTTCGGAGTCATCGTAATGGCTAGGGGCTATGAGTGAAGAGATGGAATTACTCCATTGAAATCAGACATGGGAGCTGGTCAAAGTACCAAAGAGCCAAAAGATTGTCGGAAGTAAATGGGTCTTCAAACAGAAAGAGGGCATTCCCGGTGTCGAGGCAGCGAGGTATAAGGCTAGACTTGTGGTGAAGGGATATACATAGCGTGAGGGCATTGACTACAATAAGGTGTTCTCTCCTGTGGTAAGATATACTTCTATTCGTGTTTTACTTGCCTTAGTTGCTTCGCAAGATCTCGAATTAGAGCAGCTAGATGTGAAAACTGCGTTTCTTCACGGTGAGTTGGAGGAGTAGATTTACATAAGGCAACTAGAGGGATTTGCTATTCCGGATTGTTGGAGAAATCTTTCCAGAATATTTTGAAGCTGACAAAACGTTTCTATCAGTCTAAGTCTGGATGTTCGAAGACCGACGGTTTAAAGTCTGAAGACTTTGTATTCTCGAGACTCAAGACTTAAGACTCAAGACTCAAGACTCAAGACTCAAGACTCAAGACTCAAGACTCAAGACTCAAGACTATTCTCACTAACAGTCTTTCTAATCCAGTGACGAAGGAAATCCAAAGCCGAAGTATATGGTTGAGGATTCGATCCTATCCTCTGGAAAAGATTCTTTGGTTGGATAATCATTTCGGATTCTTTAATTCTTATCTAAGATTGATTGAAGATCCATTGGTCGGCGAAATATTCTTGGAATATTCTATTCTTGGAAACCAAGATCCTGATTGTATGGGCGAACAGGATTGATGGGCTATCATCAGATTCCTTAAAAAGCTCGGATGATCTTCTTGATTGATTCCGTCCAACGGGTAGATTGGAGGAATTCCTTTGGTAAGTGCCAACGGTATGATGGCATAAAGGAGTATAAAAAGGAAGTCGTTCTAGTTGTTTTAAGTGTGTGATAGATAGAGAAATTCCAGAGTCTGAAGAACCTTGATTATTAGTCGATACAGTCTGAGCGAAATTGCATACACAGAGTTTGTACTTGGTGATACCTTGAGTGAGTGTGGTAGATCATCTACACCAAGAAATCAAGGAAGATCAACACTGTAACATCTTTTTGTTCATAGTGGAATCCAGCCAATTGGCTGTCGGTGCGAAGAGTGGACGTAGGCTTGAATCAAGCCGAACCACTATAAACCGAGTGTTCAATTCTCTCTTTCCCTTACTCAGTCTCACGATTGATTTTTAATTATTGCAAATTCTTCAACTGTCTAAAGTATTGTGCAATCTTCAAGAAAAATCTTTGTATACCTATTCACCCCCTCTAGGTACTCATACTAGCAATATCACGGATAAGGAAGATCATGTTTGCTTGTTAAAGAAATCTTTGTATGGGCTAAAACAGTCTCCTAAACAGTGGTATAAACGTTTTGATGCTTTCATGGCTAGTCAAGACTATTAAAAAGTCAGATGGATAGTTGCGTTTACTATAGGAGATTGAAGAATGGTTATTTGATTTATCTATTTTTATATGTTGATGATATGCTGATAGCAGCTAAGAATATGTCTGATATTGATGTGTTGAAGAAGCAATTGAATGTTGAATTTGAGATGAAAGATTTAGGTGCAGCAAAGAAAATTTTGTGTATGGAGATTTTGCGTGACAGGACTGTAGGAGTTTTATGTCTGTCTTAAAAGAAATATATTGAGAAGATCGTGGCACGTTTTAACATGCAGTCGGCAAAATCTGTAAATACACCTTTAGCGAAACACTTTAAACTTTCAAATAAATTATCACCGCAGACTGAGAAAGAGGAGGAGCATATGTCCCGTGTTCCTTATTCTAGTGCCGTAGGTAGTATTATGTATGCTATGGTGTTCACTAGGCTTGATATTTCACAAGTTGTGAGCGTGGTTAGTCACTATATGAAGCGTCCTGGTAAAGCTTATTAGGAAGCTGTGAAATGGATCCTCAGATATTTGAAGGGGACAACGGACGTGGGTATAGTATACTGGAGGGACAGCAATGGCAGTGAGACCACTGGTTTTGTGGATTCGGATCACTCTGGTGACTTGGATGATTGTAAGTCTTTAGCAGGGTACATGTTTACGCTAGCAGGTGGTGCAGTTAGTTGGAAAGCGTTCTTATAGGATCACATTGCCTTGTCTTCGACTAAGACAGAGTACATGGCACTAACCTTTGTAGCGAAGAAGGTGATATGGTTACAAAGTTTGCTCTTGGACTTTGGGTTAGAATAGAAAAGTGTGGATATACACTGTGATAACCAAGGTGCGATATATTTGGCGTATAATCTAGTTTATCACGAGCGAATGAAGCATACCAACATAAGGTACCACTTCATTCGAGATATCTTAGCTAAGGGTATTGTTATTGTTAAAAAGATTGCTACAGCAGATAACCCAGCAAACATGATAACTAAGTCTGTTCTTGTGACGAAGCTCAAGCTTTCTGTGGAGAGTGAGTGCCCGTCGGGGCGTTGGGAGAGCAGCATAGATGATGAGCACTATAACTTGGCTTCAAACATCGAGCTGAGGTGGAGAATTGTTAAATTTATGACTCGATTTTTGAAATTCGCTAGACTCACGAAGGATCACAAAAGGCGAAATATAAAATATATATACAAATTTCCACACCTGGCGGAAATTCTGTGGAATCCGAAACGCCAAAGCCCACGCACGTAAAGAAGGAAAGTTACGGTGGGCCCAAGTAAAACAGTTTTTTTCTTTTGCCGATCAAGAATTCGCTTGAAGCCTGCATGCGGAGCGGAAGCAAAGAGATGGTGGGCCTAGGTCAACTATTTGACCTGTGGGCACCCAAATTTCCTTTTACGACGTCCATGAAGTCGATTTTTTAAGAAATAAAAAACCTATGAGAAAAAAAAAAGAAGCCGCCGAAGTGAGACGCACACCGAAGACCTACGAAGCAAGGAGCCGCACGTCCGCACCGTTTGCTGAAGCCCTACAAAGAGGATACGTATGTGAAGATGATGTTCTTGTTTGACGTATGTAGAGCGTTTCGTTCGAGCTTTGAATGTGCGGTAATTTTGTGTCGTGAGTTTATACCAAAGCAAGTTGTTATTTATACATTTTGGGTTTGGTGTGGCACCCCTCGACGGCTCCCGATCCGTTAGGGTCGCCACAGTTCGCTTACCTTTCACTTTTCCTTATAACATGTCACTCTGATACCATTTCAATTGCAGCGGGTTCATATAACCTGGGGGTTTTACATTTTTTTTTTTTATCGATCCCTTGCGCAGTTCATATAACGGAAGCATATCCAACAACTCCCTTTCCTATATTCAGAAAACGATGCACACCAACTAAACATCTTATATAAGTTAAAGCTGAACACTTTTATTTACATAAAGTAGATGGACATCTTTAGTCAGTACATCGAAATGCCATGGTTTTCTA
This sequence comes from Eucalyptus fibrosa, assembly GCA_017140475.1. NCBI lineage: Eukaryota > Viridiplantae > Streptophyta > Magnoliopsida > Myrtales > Myrtaceae > Eucalyptus > Eucalyptus fibrosa. The sequence goes on along the minus strand of CM029505.1, from coordinate 24,351,636 downwards.
TACTTGGCTATACTTCAAAAGATGACCGACATCTCCTCCAACAGTTGTATATTTAAAGTCCATCGATCAGTATCGGCGTCCAAAAGTTCATTTCCTTTGCTATCCTCCTCCTCGCGGTCATATCCAACCACTTGATCCATCTACCGATGACAATGGCAGCAAATGTATCTTATCTAGTTTGAAATGTTATTCCCCAAAAGGGGTGAGTACAGCCACTTAGCAGGTAAATGACCCAATAAACCACTAAATGCATCACACAATACAATCATAACAATCATAGCATAACACATGTCATTCATGCATCCATGCATAACTTACCTTGAAGCCATGCATATGTCATCACATCACATGTACATACATCCTCATGTAATCATCAACATCATGTCATACATGTACCATCATGCCATAGGTGCACATATATCCATGCACTCACCATCATCATGTTACATATACCATCATGCCATAGGTGCACATACATCCATGCACTAGGTGCACATACATCCATGCACTCACCATCATCATGTCACATATACCATCGTGCCATAGGTGCACATACATCCATGCACTCACCATCATGCATTCATGCATACATGTTACCATACCATGCATAATTTAATTTCAATTTCCAAATTTTATTCTTTCATTTTAGGCCGCCACATTTCTCTTTCCCGGGACTAATGTTTGCATTCCACATTCATCACTCGCACCCCACCTAGCATCGTGATAACCATCCGGCACAATACCTGCCGGGCATCCGGCACAATACCTGCCAGGCATCTCGTATTCTAGCTGGCATCACGAGGCATCCCTTGGCACAATACCTGCTGAGCTTCCGGTTCCCCCACTCTCCGGGCATCTCGAAACTCCCAAGGACCCTCCAGCATTCAGCCATTTAAGGCCATCGGGCAACCGGCCGTACCCTTCTAGCCAGGCATCTTGACACTCCCGGGGCATCATCACTCACACCTCCGACAGCCTTCTCACTTATCTCAATTCACATCTTCAATTATAGTTCAATTTTAACATGGCATATGAAATCAGGACATATGATAGACAAGACAATAAGATAACAATTTCATGAAGAGCACATGCCCAAAGGAGTTTCACACAAGAAGATATAATTCACACAAATACAGCATATAATTTCGGATAGAAACATATTGCGCAGTTTTTGAAATAATTCGATTAAAATACCCGAATGACCTCCAAAAATTATGAAATTTTACCAGGTAATAGTCAAGACCCTGAGGTAGGTTTTTCATGAAGACATCTAGGCCATATTCGCTCTAGAAAATTAACTATGGACGGTCGAAGTTTCTGTTTCTAGTACCGAACAGTCCAGTTTAGCTATCTCCGAAATACCAAGGTTTTGCCTACTTATCTTTCTTCGTTTCCTCTGAAATTTTGATATGTTTTTCCTTTAGCGGTCCCCTACAACTTTTATTAAGGGATCTAAGTGATATTCTCAAATAATAGTCACCATATAAGTCTAAGAATTCTCGGGTGTCCAGTACCGTATTTCCATATTTACCGTCTTCAAAAGAAAATCGTTTCACTAGGATACACTTGCTCATTTTACCTCAAATTTGAGTATGTTAGTCTTTAGGATGTTCTATACAACTTTCATGAAGAAGTCGAAGTGAGATTCTCGGTAAAAAGCAACATGCAACCCACAAAACCACCAAGAGGTCGACAAAGCAGTTCCAGATCTAGTGTCTTCGTAGGAGAAGGGTTTTGCCCCTTAAAACTCAACCATTTTGTCTCAAATTTTAGTATGTTATACTTTGCGATGTTTTCTACAACTTTCATGGAGAATTCGAAGTCCAAATCCAACTCTAAACACACATGCAAGCCTCTACAAATATCTGGGTCAGGCGGTATACACGAAAACAGTAAGCTATTTCAAAAACAAAACACACTAGCTTCGGTTTCTCACTCCTAAACACCCAAGATTCAACACCATTCCAAACACACATGCAAGACACACATGCAAGAGCAAAAAATGGATCCTAACTTGCAAAAATAATAAGGCCATAAAACTTGTAGTCACAAATCCATAAATTCCAATTTATAATTCACATGGCCAATGATAGAGTTTTCTTTCCTATCACATAATTATCCATTAAAAGCTTGGCAATATATCTTATTGCAAATTATGGATTAAATGGCCATAAAATAACTTGATGGTACTTCCATTACCTATTCATAGACTTTAAGGTATCTGGAGGTTGCCATGAATTTTGGGATGCCTGGAGGTTGCCATGAATTTTGGGATGCCACATTTGGGGTTAAATCTAAGTGTGGGAAACACTTGAGGGATTGAGCAATTGTAAACTCTGATTCTCTGATTTTAGTGGATTATTTACTGCCGGCTCTCCCCGTGGATGTAGGTACCGATACTCGGACCGAACCATGTAAATTTCTGGTGTCCTGATTTTCTTGTTTATTTCTCTGGCAATTTCGCATTGAGGTAATTTGCAAGATCCTGTCGTTTCCGCGTATTATATCCCAACAGAAGGGCCGAATCTGTATCTGATGACAATCAAGAAAAGTAGCAGAAAAATCGTGAGAGCTAGGGTTTATGTGCATTGGACGGAGGTATGAGATCGGCGGTCTAAAAGTGTGTTTCCCCTTTTCCAAGTACTGGTCGGTAGGGGAGGGTGATCGGTTTTCAATTCGATCTAATCCTACCCATGATCCGGACCAGGAGGACCAGTAACTTGTTTTCAGAATTGAGAACCGGATAACCTAAGACTAGACTGAGTTGGACTGACTCGTTCAGTTTTTGGGCGGTCCAATTCAATGGGTGGATTCACATATCTTGGCCGAAAGTTTTAGATTAATTGAATTGCTGTTGGGATTTCGTTCAAGATTTGCTTGTAGGGGCACACTCGATAATAGGAGGATTTGGTGGATTTTTTTCCATAAACGGTAGATTCACAAATTTAAGGAAGGTGCGGGTAAGGGAGGGAAGTAAAATTAGTGAATCTTTACTAGGAAAAGAAAGAAGCAAGAGACACAAGGAGCAAGTTAGATGAATATTTATAGCAATATGAAAGAAATAAAGATTTGCTTCATTATGTGAAATAAGCCAGGCGTGGGAGGAGATTAGGATTTAAGTTTACATTCTACTTCTTTGCAAAATGAAAAACATGTAAATTGGTTTGTTTTGGTTCCCACTCTGGAATTGGACATAAAATCACCAATTCCAATTTTATGGAATTGAGAACTGGACCGGTATCCCTAAGAATCGCTCAAAATCGGCCGATTTGATTTGGTCTGGGCGATTTTGGGTTTGGGTATTTCTATATGCTCACCCTTACTGGCAAGAAGGAAACAGAGGAATCTCTACAAAACAAGAAAAAAACTTCTTTTAAACCTAATCAACAAATTCCTTTTCTCACTTTTCTTGCAGCAAGCCACTTTTATTATTGCAAATGACTTTTGAATTTTTGGATGCTGTGCTTGTCTTCTATGTTTATATGTAATAATGATGAGCAGTCATTTAGTAAACGAATTTTTTTCCCATCAAAAAGAAAAAAAAAATCCTTTTTTCTTAACTTCATAAACGGATTTTTGATATGTCTTATGAGTAGGATTTGATTAAAAGAAAAAAAAAAACTGTTAAATTCCTTACAATTGTCATAGTAGAGAACTCAATTCTACCCATATAAGTTTATTATTATTTTTTTGAAGAATTTATAGCACCATCCTTGTACCATGGGAATGAGTTGGTTCTCATTAATTCTCTAAAACTCTTAATATAACGTTTATTAAAAAATGATGATTTTTCATTTCTCATAGAGACATCAGTAAAAGAATAATGCAAATCATGTCTTTTGAAAAAAAATGAACTAGACGACGTGGTTTTCACTTTGACCATGGAGAAAAAGATAGTGTAAATCTTCACCTTTTTGGGGTTCTTTATGTCTCGCAGCTTCAAAATGAAAACTCGATGATAAGTTTTGGATTTTGATTAGATCAATTGTCAGTATAAAAAAAATTTACATATGGTGTTTATAGATATAATTATGTAACCGCATTCATTTACATTTCTTCATCTAATTGTAAATGTGCAAAACGTTTTCTACCCTAGTAATGGACATAACTGAACGAGATTAACTGATATTATCTTGAAAATAATATTTGGTAACACCCGTCACTCTATTTTCCTCTTCTTTTCACAATATTTCTATATATATATATATATATATATATATATATATATATATATATATATATATATATATATATATATATTTTTTGCGTCGAATGTTTTGATGGGATTATTTTGAAGTTCTAACTAGTGTGACCTTTCTCTAAAGTATGTCTTCAAAGGCTGTAATTTAATGGAAAATGGATGATTTGGAATATATTTTTCTAAAATAATTATTGTATTGTTAATAAAAAGTAGTCAATGAAGATCATTTTCATTGTTAATAACGATTTATTCCTATATATTTTCGTTGAGGATGAAAATATTTTTCCTTCCCATGTTTTCAAATTGATATTAGCAATCATTCTGAGAAAAATATTTATCAAATTATTAAAATATATAGTCTTTATTTATGTCCAAATAAATGGAGAATTACCAAAGAAGTCTT